>JAGFMF010012255.1:7120193-7144844 GCA_019455555.1 Galemys pyrenaicus | reverse complement strand
AGCTCACAGACCCCAGGACCCCAGAACCCCTGAGCCCACAGACTCTGGGGCCCCAAGACCCCCTCAGCTCATAGACCCCCTGACTCCCTCAGCTCACAGACCCTGAGACCCTTTCAACCCACAGGTTCTGGGACCCCCTCAGCTCACAGACCCATGCCCCTTTTCCCAGCCCTGATGAGCCAAGAGACACCCGAGAAAATGAAACCCCAAGACCCCCTGCAGTGCACAGAGCCCCCCCAGGGACCCTGAGACCTCAGTTCACAGACCCCTGGGATCCCACAGACCACCCCTAGACCTGGGGCCTGTCCCCAGCCCTCCAAAGATCACAAAGGCAGAGGCCCCTACCCTCCCTTTCCTCAGAGAGTGGGGAGCCCCTTCACTCCCTCTGGTTGGGCACTGAGAGGCCCTCACAGATTATGGGGACTTGCTCTCTCCCTCAGCCCACAGCTTCCATCTGTATCTCCCTTTTCTTAGCCCAGAGACTCCTGGACATTTTGCACCCTGAATTCCCCTCAATACACAGACCCCAGCTCCTCTCAACCAGTAATGCCATTCCCTGGCTGTTGTCAACCTAAACACCCCAGCACCCCCACCTCACCGTGCCCATAATCCGCAGACCCTCTCTGGCCTGCTGGCCCCCCTGCCTCCACTCTGTTGCTTACCCTTCCAGCCCAGATGGAAACTTTCAGGCCCTTCAGGTCCCTGGTGCCCCTCTCCACCTCAAAACACACCTCTTCACTCCCCATGCCCCTTTTAAGTAGTCCTACCTTTATCCCACTTCTGAGTATCCTGAGGTGCTCTACTCCCTCAGCCCTAAAATCCACCATGGTAGTTCCCCTTACAGCCTCGCACTCCCTCTCAAAACCACTTACGCTTCAAGTTTTCAGTCTTCTACTAAGCTCACTGAACTCATTTGGTCTCCATATAAATATATTCCTGATACATCCATCAGCCCCCATGTTTGTTCTTTTGTTTTTTAAATGTCAATCTCTCTTAAAATTTTGAGATATAATCAACATATTAATTTCAGGTATATGATATGATTCTACACATATGTTTAATACACACACATATATGTACATATATTGAAATGATCACTGCCCTTTTTATTCTTAAGACATGCCAATTCTCTTCAGCCCCCGGTTTTCCTCTTCTCTGTTCAGGCTGCCCCTCCCTCAGCCTCCCAGGCCTAGGCACCCTAGCACTCATTCCACAGCTTATCTTAGATGGATTCACGCCAGACAAATGCAAAAGACCCTTTCCCATCTCCAGGTTTCTCAAGGAGCCCCCCAAAATGGCGGCAGTCATTTTGTTTTGATTTTAGGTGACTGAATAAGGGAACAAAATGGTGTGTCAAGAACAGGGAAGAGAACACCTCCTTGAGAAACAGGGATTGTGACATTCTCTTACCACCTCAGGATATCAGGCAAGCATTCTTCATACGAGTGGTGGTGGTCATATGTTGAGAGCTGATGACGCATCACGCAGATCTGCTTAACATAAGACGGCCTCGTGTGCCCTCACACGATTCTTGAAGAGATCAGGAGATTAAGTGGTGGGGCGATAATCTGCCTAAAATCATGCAGCAAACAGTGGACCCCAGAAACTGTGTCCTTTCCTGGGCCAAGAATCCCTTTCCATTTTTTCTAGGAGGCGAACCCCTGGGAGCTTGGTCTCCTCCTTCATGGAGAGAAGCTAGTCTCTGTAGCAAATGAAATGGCGGGCGTTGTCTTATTGGTGTGGAGTTCAGGGAAATCAGAGCTAACAGCCTCTGTGCAGCTGGGCTGAGGCCAAAATGGCGGGTGGGGACTGAAGCAGCAGTGGCTGGCCAGGTGGAGAAAAGACTGAGGGCAGAGCACACACTCGAAGTGAGGGGAGAAACGGCTTGAGGGGGCCCCCTGGTGACACAAGGGGTTAAGCACCTCACTATGAAGCATCTGCAGCCAAGAATTCGATCGCTGGCCAGGGAGATGACCCACATGGCTCAGCAGACCTCTCCTGCCTCACCTGCTGCTCCCCTCAGCAGTGTGTTTCTGTCAGTCTGCCTGTTTGTAGCGGCAGGATGGGAGCACAGGAGCAAGATTCGGGATGGTTCTGGGCAGACGGGTCAGGGAAGGAGAGTCTCTTGGAGCCCTTGGTGGCTTTTCATACTTTATTTAGTAGAGGTGGCCAGGTACATGGCAGGCATAGATGCCAGGGGACCGGGAGGCTGGTAGGCCTCCCAGCCCCCAGCGTATCTCACCCTCTTAGCTGCTGCTTCTCTCTGCTGCTGCTGCTGTCGGGCCTGTTGGTTCTCTCAGTTTTGTCTGTCGATCCTCGCAGTTCTGGCGTCCTCATGACGCCGCCCATTTATGCCCGTGTCCAACACAGGTGCACCCACTTGCACATGTCCACCCTGGAATGCTCGCAGCACCGCAGGTGTCCATCATTAGTGGTGGGGGGGTGGAAAGACCTGATCAACCTTTACCCTACACTATTCTACTTTCTGCTCTGTCCCTGGTGAAACCTCACTGCCCGCCCCCACCTCTGACCTGCACCCCAGTTCTTGTATGCATAAATAAGTCTTTAAAAAAATTAAAAATAAAAGAAAGAAAGAAACAGCCTGAGGCTCAGAGGTGCTCAGAAGCTGGCTCAAGGACCGGTCTAATGGCTTCTGTGCACGCCCTTTGCACTCCACCCAGGCTGGGCACCCCAGGCCCCGACCTGTTGGACCGGTGGACGCAACCCCAGTCCATGAGACTTCATCGCACCCAAAGTGGAAGCAGCTAGCTTTGAGGTTCTCCCCTGCTGTCAAACAGCAAGCCAGCTGGTGGCATCTTCTGGCAGTGCCACCTTCCTATAAATGGTTACCCATGCTGGGACACGTGACAGTTTCAAGGGCTGTCTTTACGTCTCGACTTGTACCTGTGATGTGAGAAGGCACAGCTGCCACGTTGTCTCCTCTTCGCACGTACGGGGCGGTCACATGCAACTGTGGCAGTGCACGGGAGGGGCACGCGCTCTCGCTGCCTGCCTAACTCCTGGGAGAGGGTGGAGCGGCTGGGAGAGGGAGGCACGTCTTGGCCTGGCAAGACTTTGAGCAGGGAAGGCCAGGGGGCACGCGGGTATGCTCCTGTGCAGATACCGCCCCGTGCCCAGGGCTCAGATATGGAATCCAGGCTTGCCTGTCAAAAACAAGGCAACTCCAGAACCCCCAAACACCAAAATAAGTCAGGGTGCCAGTTCATCCTGTCTCCGGGAGTTAAGCCTCTTCGCTTATTGCCTAAGACTGTGGGTCACATGGAAAGCACATGAGACTGAGACATCAGGAGTCAATAGCTTCCACTGACTCACACGAGGCCCTTAGGCAAGTCACTGTCTTAGTTTCCAAATCAGTGACACAGGGAAAACGATTCTGTTCCATTTTTTAAAAATATGGTTCTCACTTAAGTCTCCTCTGGCTAAACTCCAGCAGAGAGAAGAGGGAAGAAGTTGGGAAGGAAGGCACGTTCAGAGAGACCTGGCCGGCTGGCTCCTTCACTCCTCCCGGCGACGGGACAGCCTCAGAGATGGAACAGTCCCGGCAGCTTCACCTTTTGCCACATTCTTAAAGGCTCATTGTCTGGGATTGTAAAAAAGAAAAGCAAAAAAAGCGGAGGGTGGTTTAAGGAACTGATTCCTCCCTACCCCCCAAGTATTCAAGGCAAATGTCTTTGTGTGTCCGGAGGAAGGAGGAAATGTCTCCTTTGGGAAGCTGGTCCCCACGGGAGAGGGGGGAGTGGGGGAACTGGGTGTACATGGCAGCAGTGGCCCGAGTCCCCTCCCTCTCCACCTCTGGCACCCACAAAGGCAAAAACCTGAAACTCCAGGAGTGGGTAAACCAAAATAAGCAGATTTAGTAGGTGATTTTATTTTAAGAAGTTGCACATCTGTCCTTCCTCGTTACTATCGGGTCAGCAGGATGGGTTGGTGAAAATTGAAATCTCACAAAACCTCCAAGCTTAAAAGCCTCCAGCAGCGCCCTGTCCTGGCATTTGGAATGACACCCAGGCTCTGTACTCTGGCCTCCCGGGTCTTCGGTGACCTGATGGTCTGGCCTAGCGTCCATCCCCACTACCCACCCCCAGGCCCTGCTCCCCAGTCTCTCTCCCCCCACCATCTCCTAATCTCTCCATTGGTGGGCACTGGTTCCCACCAACCTTCTGTTGGGCAAACATGCTGGTGGGGTCTCAGCTGAGGACCTTTGCTGGGAATGTGCTTCCCCAGTGTGGCAGAGGCTTCTAACTGTTCGCCAAAATCTGTTCTTCCGCAGTGACGGCACAAGACTGCAATTCCCAGTCTGCTTTGCAGAGGATCATGTTCTTGCCCATTGGCAAGACCTCGAACAGAAATAAAGTGATCCACTTCTGGACTTGGAGGTGAGGAGGAGCCTCCTGCATGTTGTTTCTTCTTCCACTAGGTAGGATGAAACAAAGGGGAAGTTAAGAGCCTGGTTCCCTGAGTCACTGCAGGGAGGGGAGTTGCCCAACCGCCGGGAACACCTATTTTGGATTGCAACACAGGTAAGATGTAAAATACAAACGTCTGCTCTAATATAGTATTGAAATTTTGGGCCTCTTTGTTCCCTTAGTCTGGCTGAAGGTAACACGTCCTGATTCCTCACCTGACAGAAGACTCAGGTCTCAACAGAAATGCTCACTTCTCAGAACAACTCTCCTTTCAGTCACTCAACAATAAATCACTTCTATACCTCCCAGCAGGCCAATCTAGTATATTTTCATTGTAGATCTTACTCCCCCCCTGGCATTTTTTCACTTGCTGTCGCTCTTCAACAAAACTGCTATAACGTGAGTTCCCTGGGAGTGCACAGCTTTGCTCAGCCCATTCAACATTATGTTTACAGCATCAGGGGACACAGATTCCATGTTTATTGGATTAATGGTATCTGGTTTTTAATTCAGTAGGGCTGCAGAAAAATGTTTAGCTGACCCAAAAGGAAAAGGAAAGAAATAAGCCAAGTATAAAGTTTGTAGTGGTGACAGCACTGAGACTTAACCCTTAGGCCACCAGGAGGCTCCCTGTTGCAGAGTTTTTTTTGACATTTTGTTCTTTACTATTTGAAAAAAATTTAACATGTATACCTTGCTTTTATTTGTAAAATAATGTTTTTTTTTTTTTCTTACAGTGTTTGCTTTCTTTTCTAGTTGTAGTCCCCACGGTGTTTCCACCTGTGACTGAGGGAACAGGACCTGGCTCACGGTAGTGCTAAGAACAGAACAAAGGTGGAGAGGGCGGGGCAGGGAGACCAAGTGCAGTAGGTGGAGGGGTGGTGCCTGGGACAGGAGGTGTGAGAGGAAGGACCTGAGGACTTGGAGCGAGCAGATGGAAAGATGAGGTGGCCATGAGTTCTCAGAGGGAGACTGAGAGGGGAGCAAGGCAGGTGGGTGGGAGGGTGGAGAATTTCAGACTCAGGGCATTTTAATTTCAGACACTGGAAACAGAATAGGGAAAACGATGACTTTTAGTAACTCTAGGAGGAACCAAGTCAGACTGGGCTCTACTATTTATTTTAGGATAAAATCCATCAGTAAGGACTGGTGGGGTTCACCAATCCCATTGGTGCATGGGTAGTTCTGAGTAGGGAAGTGGTTTCTGGGGACAGTTTCGTCCTTTATGTGAGATGGCAACATGCTCTGCTAACTGCATTCTTAGAGGTTTAGAACTATGTTTGTTTTTTAGGATTTATTTATTTATGCATGCAAGAACTGGGGTGCAGGCCAGAGGTGTGGGGGGCGAGAGGATTTACCCGAGACAGACTAGGGAATAGAAGAGGAGAATCTACTGAAGTACACTGCTGAGGGGAGCAGTGGGCGAGGGAAGAGAGGTCTGCTGCGCCATGTGGGTCCCCTCCCTGGCTGGGGATTGACTTGTGCTGCAGTGGCTGCAGATGCTTCATAGTGCTGTGACTTAACCCCTGTGCACTAGGGAGGCCCTAGAACTATGTTCTTTTTGGGAACTCATTGTTTCTATTTCTTTGTATTTGTACTTTTAAATGTATATTTACTCCTTTCATGTTTTCTTCCTTTCAGTTGTAGACAGATTCCTGCCATAAGCCCCTCAATGCATTTACTTCCCCAAGATTCTTAGTCTTTTTTTTTTTTTAATAGAGGCCATTCTTCTTTCTCTGTATGACTGATAATTATTTCCACTAATAACTAATGTCTCACAATTTCTTTCAAAATAAATCAGAACTCTCCCTATCAAGTATATCTCATTTTATTTTTATAAAAAAAGTTTTATTTATTTATTTATTTATTTTTTAAGATTTATTCATTCATGCATACAAGCACTGGGGTACAGGCCAGAGGTGTAGGGGGGTGAGAGGATTCACCACAGAGAGCGGGGAGCAGAACAGGCAGATCAACAGAAGTACACTGCTGAGGGGAGCCGCGGGCACAGCAGGAGAGGCCCGCCACACCATGTGGGTTTCCCCCCTGGCCGGCAGCAGGGATCGAACTCGTGCGGCAGTGGCCGCGATTCGCCTTGTAGCGCGTTGCTTAACCCACTGTGCCACCAGGGGAGGCCAGTTTTTTTTATTTATTCATGCATATAAGAGCTGGGGTACAGGCCAGAGTCCAGGGAGGTGAGAGGATTCACCAGAGACAGAGTGGGAAGCAGAACAGACAGACTAACTGAAACATACTGCCAAGGGCAGCAGGGCACGAGGCAGGAGAGGTCTGCCGGGCCATGTGGGTCCCCTCCCTGGCCTGCGGCAGGGATCAAACTCATGCTGCAGTGGCTGTGGTTTGCTTCATAGTGTGTTGCTTAACTCACTGAGCCACCAGGGAGACCCAAATCTCATTTCAAATGAAGTTCATTATCAGAAGGTTAAGATTTGAAAAATGGAAAAATAGTTATTTTTGGCTTTCGCTAGAATAGCCTTTGCTCTCATTATTTTTTTCTAAGATTTATTTATTTATGCATACAAGAGCTGGGATAAAGGCCAGAGTCCAGGGAGGTGAAAGGATTCACCAAAGACAGAGCCGAGAGCAGAACAGGCAGATTGTCTGAAACACACTGCTGAGGAGAGCAGCAGGCGAGGCAGGAGAGGTCTGCTGCACCATGTGGGTCCCCTCCGTGGCCGGCAGCAGAGAATGAACGCACGCAGCATTGGCTGCAGTTTGCCTCATAGTGCTTTGTTTAACCCACTGTGCCACCAGGGAGGCCCTGCTCTCATTATTCTTTTCAGATAGTTGAGGGGTAAGAGAACAAGGCAAGGCAGATCCATGCTATCCCCTTACATCCCTGCTGGCCCACGTACATTTAAATCAGGGCCCACACAAAGCAGTGACTTCACATTGTTCTTTTTATCATGCCAGGGTGTTCCCTCTTTACTTGGGAGTCTCAAAATGGTTACTTTTATATCACTTGAAAGAATAAAAAAATAAACACATTATTTAGAAACTTTAGACTGGGAAGTATATCCTGAAACTCTTAAGAATAAAACTGACTTACTCAGTTCAGAATGGTGGTTCTCGATCTGTGAATGAAGTAAGACAAGACTATTCCTGGACAAGGCAGAAAATGGATGCTTTAAAAAAAAAAAAAGATTTATTTATTTATGCTTACAAGGACTGGGGTACAGGCCAGAGGTGTTGGGGTGAGAGGATTCACCGGAGATAAAGTTGGAGCAGAACAGGCAGATCGACTGAAGCACACTGCTGAGGGGAGCAGCAGGCGAGTCAGGAGAGGTCTGCTGCGCCATGTGGGTCAGCTCCCTGGCCGGGGATCAAACTCGTGCTGCATTGGCTGCAGATGTTTCATAGTGCAGTACTTAACCCCTTGCACCACCAGGGAGGCTCCTGGATAGTCTAAGACAAAACTGGCTTAGTGGGTCAAGATTTCTTTTTATTAGGTACTGGGCTTGTTTATACTCCTCTGCCTCTCTCAGGTAGGCCTGGCCAGGTGACATTGATGGTGCGTGATGTGGCCGTTTTCAGGTCTGGTCCAAAAAACCACTCAGTCTTGATTCTCTCCTGTCATAATTCAATTGAGAAACAATACCCCCCCACAAAAAAAAAAAAAAAAGAAAAATCCTCTTCATATTCCAATTGGATTTTGGGGGCTAGGGCAACCTTGGAAGCCACTAAAAATGGCAGAGCTTCTGGAATTGCCTCTTGAATGACAGCATGGAAGGCGGGGGCGTCCTCTAATCTCTGCTGACTTGAACTGTCAGTGAAAGAGAAGCTTGGGCCTCCCTGATGGCACAGCAGGTTGAGCACGGCACTGTGAAGCATCCGCTGTGCAGCAGCGCGAGTTCAATCCCTGGCCAGGGTGGGGACCCGCATGGTGTGCCAGACCTCTCCTGCCTTGCCCGCTGCTCCCCTCAGCAGTGTATTTCAGCCCATCTGCCTGTTCTGCTCCCCACTTTGTCTCTGGTGAATCCTCTCACCTCCCGCAACTCTGGCCTGTACCCCAGATCTTGTATGCATAAATAATCTTAAAAAAAAAAAGAGAGAGAAGGTGCCATAGTGTGGAGTTGCTGATATTTGGGGTGTATATGTTACAGTACTGGCCTACCTTAATACAGAAATTGGTACTGAAAAGGTGTTCCTCATAAAATCTTAAAATGAGACAACACTGTGTTGGTGGTTAAAGAGGAAACAAAATAGGGGAGCTGGGAAAATAAGAGACCCGTGTTATTCCAGTAGCAAAACATGGGTGAAACCGTCTCTTGGGGCTTGTTGGTTGGTTGATTCCACTAGCTACATAGCCCAAAGCCGTCGTCTAAGGGAAGGGCTGGAGAGTCAAGGCAGCGTGTTGCCCTTCCCATGACATGACGGAAGCTTAGGAAAGAACTGACTCCTTAGAAGCAGGGTGAAGAGGAATGGAACCAAGAAACTTGGGGTCGTAAAGGGCTGTAAAATTTCATGTCCTTGTTCTAGACATCGTATTCTAAGAGCTAAGTTTAAAGTAGGCTTTGAATGCCCAGACTCAATAAGACTCAGCTCTGTAGCAGAAAGCCATGTTAAGGTCTTTCCCTTCAAACTTATTTCAGTTGAACTTAAGACACCGTTGTGAGCAGACTGGAAGAATGTAATCAATCAGCTTCAGGGTTGTTCACAAAAGTACTTGAGTATGGTACTGGCACACAGAACTGACCGTGCAGGTGCAGACAGGTCAGAAGCCAACTGTTACAGAGCAGACTGCTTTGCCAAAGAACCTACAAATCAATCTCCAGCCACAGACCTTGCCCCAATTCTCAGCGCCCCCAGCTGTGTCCTAACAGGAAGCTCGGGGAGCTGCACAAAACGCCAGAGGAGGACGGCAGACTGACGCCTACTTCAGATGGGGCCACGGACAATGGAAAAGGTAATTAGACTCGTAGAGGAGCTTCCCCAACTTCTTCAGCTTCTGCGGCAGGACGGTCTAACTGGGGGTCAGCACCCTGCATCTGCTGTTCTTCCACTTGCTGTGGGGTTTGCCAGCGCAGCTGTTCCGCCCCTGCTCCAACACTGAACATGGTAGGAGCAGCTAGCATTCCCTAGCGCTGTCTGCCAGACCACGGCCAGTCAAGACCCGAAGACCACGCATCTCAGCACTCTGGACCTTGAGGTCAGCTGAGCGCATGGTTGGGTACGAGGGCCGTCCCCTTGGAGAAGGGGCAGGCGTGGTCTGTGTGAGCTTAAACGGAAGGACTGGTAGCGGCCACCGGCTAGACTCCCCTTGGGTACACAGGTGGCTTATTCACAACTGCCTTGGAGTTTTGTCTGGTCACGTGACTGAGCTCCAACCAGTCAAATGTAGACGCCCACCACTTCCAGGCCTGGTATGGAAACTTCCATCAACCACCTTCACGCTCTTCTAGAAGTGCATGTCGTCATCTTAGAAGTTACATGTTGAAGAGAGCGAAGTCCTAGAACCCTGAACGATGGACTGCAGGGAGCAGTGCTCTTCCCTCATCAGACGTGAAATTGTCCAATTTCTGGAAAGTCCAATTTCGTGTTCTCAAATCCCTTACATGAGCTCTACCAACATCTAATGAGGGCTACGTGCCTGGTATGAGTCTAAGCATTTCACATGTATTGTCTAACCCCTACGACCCCTGATCACGCGGCTTTACAGGCAGGGAAGCTGAGGCACAGAACGTTCAAGCAATGTAACTGGTCACATCGTGAGCAGCAAAGCTGGAACTCGAACCCCGCAAGCCCGGATCTAGTCTAGGCTGAGCCACAGCACCCCTGCCTCTGTGCCTTCGGCTGCGGTGCCCCGGCTCGTGGAACCACAGGATGGCCATCACCGGCCCCAGCGGGTAGCTGTTCCCCCAGCTGCAAGCTACTTCGGGACTTGGAGACGCCCATTTCTTCTGGGGTTCTGGTACATGGGCAGTGCCTGGGTTTAAGAGTAGTTATCTAAAGGGGCAGGGAGATAGAAACAAGGACAAAAGTAATCATATATTAAAAAAAAAAAGTCCAACAGGAGTCTTAGGATAAAAACTTTATTGTCTTAAATATCAAATGTTTTACACATCGCTTTTTCTTCAGAAAGTTCCTATTTAAAAAAAAAAAAAGGAAAAGAAAATAAAGTGTTTTGATTATTTACGGCTGACTTACATTTCATTATGGGACAAAAACTCAAACCAAATGTATCTAGTTCACTCAGCTGCAGACAGGTCCTATGTCCAGCCCCGAAACTAATGGCACAATGCAACCAACTTTGGGGTTCCTGAGTTTGGTTCCCTTAAGTTCTCAGAGTTTTCCCAACTCTCAAAACCAAAGCATCACGGCAGTGACTGAGCTGCTGGCAAGCCTATTTTGCCAATCAGCTTAGTTCTTCTTGGAAGATGCAGTAGTCTCAAAGCTTAAAGAAAATTCAGAAAAGCAACATAGGAGCAACTGCAAGGATGAACCAGAAGGAAAGGGAAAGAGGGGACTCTACTTGCTAATATTTGCCAAATATGGCTACAAAATTGGTAAACAAACCTTGAGTGCAAAGGCCATTAGCCCAACTTGCCATAAGGATGAGATTCTAAGTAAGAGCAAATCATGTTCATCGTTGGTACACAGTGGAAATAAGCAAATGTATCAGTTCGCTGAATTGCTCTGTCACCAGAACTATTTCAAAAGGATGATCAGGAGGCTGAGATTGGAAAGAGTCATTCACAGGGAAAGGTCTCAGGTTGCATAAACTCAGACAGCTTAAGGGCCTTCAGGAAAGAAAGTGTCTGGTCAGCATTGGGCAATCTCAGACTGAAGGATCGGGGACAAGCTGAGCTGACCGCCTCTGGCAGGGAATCGAGGTCTACCTTCCTTTAAGCCACACGTGCGTTGTTCAAGGTTGTGTGTAAAACCAATTTGTGGTAAACAAAATTGGTTCCCATCAGATGTGTCTTTCCCCTGGGAAAAATACCCGAGCTCCAAGCCTGCTAATGAAAACTCTCTTACGGTATATACATTTAAAGAAATATAGTTCTGCAAAAGCTTTTCCTAATTTTACATTCCACATCCATCCCAGGCCTTCAGTTTGCTTCATTTTTTTTAGGTACAGAAAAGTTTCCCGGAATTTAGCGTAATAAACATGCTCTGATCCCTATAACCCTTGACCCATTTTCTCTGCCAATTCATTCCAGATTATGCCCTACAACCTATCAGTAGCCTGTCATCTTCTCCAACCCAAGGGCTAAGATGACTTGTTACCAATACAGAATTGATAATTTTTTTTGGAGTTTTCTAACTGCAAACCTCTTAAGTCACTAGTAGTTAGGTCCAGAAACTTTGCTTGTAGGCTTCATGACATTTCAAATAGTGGGTTAATTCCCCTTTTCCCCATCTGGCCAGTTTTCCTGAGCCACTGTGCTCAGAGGGGAGCAGGAAGGGCGTGCTGGCGGGGAGCTGTCCTGGGTGCAGATCTAGGATCCACCTTGCATCTTCCTGCACTTTGTACTCTTCCCAGCCAGTATAAACTGTTTTCTGAATATCTGATGCGTGCCAGTATTTCTACCAGATAGTAGATTTGTATTGGCTTCTATGATTCCATTGCAATTTTTCTTAAAGCACTGTTTTAGGTTTACAGCATCTTATTCTATTTTGAGCCTGATTTTCCCAGTTGTCTCTAAATTTGAACTAAATGACCTGGTGTGACATTTATAATTAAAAACATGCTAATAGGCAAAATAGACCTTGCTCTTGAAGTTAGAATTTCTTTCCTGTCTCCTTAATCTTCAAGAGGGCAGGGTTCCAATGTTTTGGTTCCCCCTGGGTCTCCAGTGCTCACCAGTGCCTGGCACATAGGCACTTGATATTTGGTGAATGAATCAATGAATTCTTGTTCAAAGACTCGTACTGCATAGCCTTAAAAGAGTACCAATATTCTGCTCAAATATATAAAATTTACTTGAACTTCTCTGCCTTACCCACTACACCGATAGAACAACAAAGTATATCATAAACATACAGAAACCATTTTTTGGTACTGGATGCCAAAATTCCTTACCATCCTTCCGTATGGGGAAATACAACAACTTGACGGTACAGGTTAATTCTGAATCAGTACCTCCCGGGCCATTTACACACTTCCCTCTGCGCTTTTATTCCCCACCAAAATTTGATGCCTCTGCAATTTGGAGAAACTAAGGCACAAAAGAAAATCAAGCACATCAAAGGTTCACCCCTATTCAGTGAGGCTCCAGTAACACCGATGGGAGGACAAGAGGTGTGGAGCTTCAGCCATGAGCACGTTTCCAGTTCTCAAGGGCATGCATGCTCTGAATTTACTGTTAAGAATCGACATTTTAAATTGTTTCAGGATAAACTCCCCTCTTTTTTATTTTATAGAACTCCTAATATGAAAGGTGACATTAATCTTCTAGGGAAACTCCTGACATCAAGTCTGTTTCTTTCTGATTCAGTCACAGATTTAGACTAAAATTTAGACCTAAATCACAGGAGAAATCTGGCTTTTTATATTTGTGCTAGAGCATAGTGGGATGCATAACCCCGGTGGCGGGCCTTGTGGTAGTCACCAGTAATATGGAAGTTGAGGTGTGGAGCACACTTCAATTGCTTGGCTCACCCTCACTGCAGGGGGAAAACAGGTGGGAAAAGGAAATGAGAACATATTGCAATTCTCCTGGCCAGTTGGCTGCAGAGCTACCGTTAACAAACATGGCGGGAGAGAAGCCGCCCAAAGGATATACCTATCGAAGGTAAACGGTTTGCTTTTTTTGTAAGGTGAACTCTAGCGTATTTGTCAGCCACACATGCACACACACACATAAGCTAAAAGTTAGACCACCCACGTTTTTATGGCTTTTACTAGATACAGAAAGCTGTGGTAAGGAAAGAACAGGCAGATAGAGTCCACTCTCTGGTTATCAAAAAAACACAATCTCATCTATCTGTTTATTATGCTGGAGAAATGCTTTGGGAGAAACTCAAGGAGCGTCTCTCCTTTGGTACACAGAGACAAGGAGAGCTATGGGAAGTGCTGTAGGCTGCAAGGTGGCTTTAACACCCACCCACTATCTACCCAGTTTCCTTCGCCAAGCATCTTCGTGTCACAGGTGGCTAGAGCCCAAACTGTGAGATGACGGCTACCGGCTGATGTCTGGAGGCCGAAATGGATACATGTGGGAAGTAACTTTTCCCACCAAAATGGGCAAAATCTAGAGCCTACGTAGATGTCTGGGTACCAAGCACATTCTCAGACATAGGAACCCACTTCAGGGAAACTGCAGAAGTCACACAGGAAAATCTCCACTTCCTGGTGAATAAACAGAGACCACCCTTGCAGGTTACTGCTGACCAGAAATGTCTATTCTGGTCAAGCTGGCCCCTATCAGTTCCATTGGAAACCAGGAGTTCATGATGATTTGATCTTATTCATGGAGAAATTAATCTCTAATTTCTGCACTGTGAATAAAAATTTAAAAGAAGGTTTGCTAGTGTCACACTCTTTCATACCCTTTGTGTTCTAGAACTGCTAAATTTGAAAATGGTTCAAAATTCTAAGAATGTCAACAACTTTCCTTTCATACAAATGATGGACAGGAAGTAAGATTTTAAAAATCAAAAGCAATTATGTATTGAAAAATAAATGAAGAAAAAGGACAAAGTTATTTGGCAAGTGGGTTAAGAGCTCATTCAAAAGATTCTAACAAGAAATAGATGTACAACTCTAGGCCTAGGCAATTTCCTCCTAAAAATAAATACACACACACGTACATAAAAAGCTATCGTAAGGAAACTTTTTCTGGACTGATCACCCACGCTCCACCTGGGATTGCTCCCCACAGCTCCACACCTTGAAAATCCAATGGCCAGCTCTTTAAGCAGTGTGCCTATTACTCACACAGACACTGAGACCCCACTTCACACAGAAGGCCTTTTTGGAGGAGTCTGTTGTCACTGGCAAGTTCCCTCATCCCACACCCATGCCACTGGAAGGCCCTCAAGATTTATAAACTTAGAAAAAAATCCCCAGTCACCACCCATACAGCGATTAGAGGGGTCCATTGCATTGCCACGAGATTTTGCTTCAGTCATAGCACCGACTAGTTACGACCACAGCTCTAAGAGTCGCTTGACAGAAATCCTATGAGCAGTTCCTTAGTGCATCTTAGATCTTTGGTGTAGGGCAGGCAGAAGGGTCTACATGTGATTGTCTAAAAACATCTTCCAGACAATCTGGCTAAACTGCTGTTTTGAGCACCCCCTTGAAAACAGTAGACGGCAATTCCTGTCAACCATTTCTGAACTTCAGAGGATCGCGGCAAATCTATGTGACTTTCTTAAGTCACATCATCACCATCTCACAACACACAAACTACATACAGCACAAAAAAAGAAAGAAGGTGGAACAGAGTAGAAGACAATGTCTCTAAGTGCCCCCAAATTAAAATTCCAAAACTCCTGAGATATGAGCCTCTGTTCTGATTGTGCTCAGTAACTTAAATTTTGATGGGAAGAATAAGCTTTCAGTCAGACTGCAGCTAAAAGTCATTAAACACTGAGTTCACAAATCACCCTTTTGAAGCTTCTGTTCTGAACGAATATGAACTATGAATCTGAAATTGGGAATGATCATTCTCAGACTTCTTTCGACAAAACCAAGACTTCAGGTTACTCTATGTACACAAGAGAGTTTATTTTCCAACGGAAAAAAATCACCTAGCATCAACCCAGTAGGATTATTGCACAGTGGGGCTCCCAGGACAGTGATTTCCAAGGGCAAGTTCTCATATAAAAAAAGGCCACAGTAAATACACCTACACACTATGCCCCACTCTGCGTTGACAGGTAAACACAAATGTGATGAGTCTTGCTTAAAAAAAACTCCTGAGGAAAGAAAGGTATGGAAAACTCTACCAAGGCCACTTGAGTCAGAAACTGCAATTACTATTCCATCGCCATGAAAGACACTCACCAGACAACTGGCCACTCCAAGCACCGAGATGAAGTCGTGACTAGGTTATTGGGTGTCAGTATTTCATTCAGATCACAGCTCAAGCTGAGCTTTCCAACTCCCCAGAAGGTGAATTAGGAAATAAACTGCCGGCAACCAACCCATCAGCTGACCTTCAGTTTACCATCGCGATCAGAGATGCTGGCAACCCAATCTCCAGTAAATTCCAGTGTTTCAGGCCATTATTTTTCACTCACAGTTCTTGAAACAATACCGAGACATAAGCAAATGAATTTTTTTTTTTTCATTTTTTAAATCTGGAGAGCACCGTGTTTCATGCTAAAGTCAATTCCCCCACAACAGCCCACCCAAGACATTGGCAGTCCATGCAGCAGCCAGTGATGCACAAAGCAGCCCGAGTTAAACCCTCCCCTCATCCCACTAAAATGTCAAATCCTAACCACACAAATAAAAAACATATCACTCTAGAGATAATTCAATTATTCTTCAATTTCCTGTTATAATTGATGAATCATAATACACAGAGCAGTGGATATAATTCCAAACAGCAAACTATGTGGTCGGGTTTGTAAAGTGAGGGCGAAGCCAACAAGCCACACCGGGCCTACAGCACAGCCCCAGCCCAGTGCGGGGCCAATCCGCTTTTAGCTGCATGGGTCGTGGGATTTCTTATGGCTTCTGTTTTTCAAAGCATTTATTCTCATTCTAAAATGGTATGCTATACACAAAGCCATTACTTTTATTCCAGAATACATCATCTCAGTGAGAATAAAAAGCTTTTATACGCACACATTGCCAAAACATTTAAAAAGGCCCAAATTTTAACAAATAGACAAATTCATCAGACAAGAGATCATAAATTACTTTGGCCGAAAAAAATCTTTAAAAAAAATCTGGCTCAACATTCTGCTTGCAGGTTCTACATATACTGTGTATGTGGTGAGTGCTTACGTGTATGTGTATATATATTATCTTTTTTTTTTTTTTGAAGGGAATGGAGTACAGTCTAGCCCACTTTTCCATGGTTACGTAGGAACTACAATGTTCTTCGCTAGCAAAACAAGAAGTGCAAGGTCTGCGTTTCCACCAACTCGGCGTAAAGCTCCAAGAGCTTCCTGCAAGGTAAAGCCGGCCTGGAGAATCCGGTCAACGTCTGCGGCAGGAACGATCAACGGTGGAGGGACGGCGGGGCTCGATGGACGGCTGGTAGCTGGTTCCAATTCAAGAGGTGGCCCTGCTGCTTCAGGAAAGATGTCTTCTCTGGTTTCAGGCCTGCCTGTCACTGGCCTCTCTGTGCCCTGACCCGTATCTCTGACCAACGCGAAACTGGATGACAAGGACTTGGTTTGCTCAGAAGCCTGATTCAGCGCATCCTCCTCACTTGCTAAAAGCTTGGGAGAAATCCCTACACCTAAGGCGTAGTGTAACTGATTAGACATTTTAGCTGAGGCTAGGGTGACAGCACTGCTCTCCTTTACCGACTCCCCAGAATGGGGGACACGCTCATCAGTTAACAGGCTGTCACCTGGACCCCTGAAGTTAACGTTTTCTACACCTTCCAGCTCAGCGCCAGTTGAAGCATCTGTTAACTCTTCTGTCTTCACTGATACAGAGACGGCCTGGTGAATGGAGACCTGTGAACACTGTTCGTCCTGGGTGGTTGTAATAGGCTCATTTGGGGTCCATCTTTCAGAAAGGTTCTGAACACCTGTTTGGTCCTCTGCTACTGTTTCTGACTGACAGACCGCGTCTTCAGATGTACTTTCTGAGGCTGGTTTACTACTAGTGACCAAAAGTTCATGAAGTTCCTTCAAGGCTGCCGTCACAGATGAGCAGGGTTCCTCTGCTGACTCCGCAGAGGACTGACAACTGCCACCCACACTCAAGGAGGGGGAGCAATTTCCACACTCTTCACTTGTTCCAGACATTTCAGTATTACTTTCTGGGAGCTGTAAATCCTGAATGGAAATAGAGTCACTCAAAATTTCAGATGAAGAGTTACATTTTAACATTTCTACTTCCATCAGGGGATTCTCTAAGGTGAGCTCAGATGCGCCAACGTTCTTGACGCTGGCCTTCTGATCGCCTGATGAAGTAAGCACAGCAGCAAGGGACTGTTCAACCACGTCGACATCCATAAGAGTTTCTGAATTTGAGCATCCAAAGCATCCTGAATGTAGAATATTTTTCTCTGTACCTGCAAGTTCCACATTCTGCTGCAGCCTGTCTCCTTCCATTGTGGCTTCCAAATCAACCTTTTTTTGTTGATTCTGTTGCTTTTCTCCAGGAATATCAAGGTTCCCTGTGCTATAAGGGTGCTCGTGATCACATGGCACATTCTGTTGTACAACCTCATGCTGTTTAGCTCCTGATTCTTTGTGCTGCTGAAGGCTGTTCGCTTGACTCAGGTTCTGATATTCTGGATGCCAACCCATTTCACCTAGAAACCTCTGTGTTTTTTTCATTCTAGTAGCTGTGACAGATAAACTAGCTTCCTGTCTCATGTGGAGGTGAGACGTGAGGCCCTGGGTGCTTCTTTCAGCAGGAGATGCCTCCTGACCACCTGTAACAACGGCCTCTTCAGATGAGTTCTGCAAAGGCGTAGCCGGACTCTGGAATTCTGGAGTGCCGTCTGAAGAAACACTGTCAGGAAGGTCATGCAGAGAGAGATGTGCTTTCTTTTCAGAGGTCATCTGGAATTCAGCTGAAGCCTTCAAAGTCTTCCGAGCTTTCGGTCTGAGGCTGTCCGGGTCACTGGGCTTGGCAGGGCAGACTGAAGCAGAGACAGAGTGAGCAAGACTCGTAGGACCACCAAACTCAGGACCCTGTCCTGAAGGATGGGCTGGGTGGTCAAACCCGTCGCAAGTTGGTAGCGATGGCATTCCCAGTGAGGTAGTTTCTTTACCGCTTTTCTCTAAATGGAACAAAAGGGGAAGAAAAACAATGAGTACATTGCAAGAGTGACGAAACCATCATAGGACACATATCTAGACAGGGCAGAACAACTCAGGTCCTTAAAGGCAAGTCTTAGAGTCACAGCTTGTGCAAGAGCCATTCTCACTGTGGCAGACAATTAAACATCACAGCACCAGAAAAAGCAGCAGCATGTTCTCAGTAAGATAGGCATGTAATAGTTCAGTATTTTAATCGAGTAATTTAATGAGCATCCACACACTGGCTGGTGAGTGCTCAAAACGGACAGACATTTATTCTCAAGGAGGTCAGTACTCTACAGTACTTCCTCTAAGTGTGTTCTCATCAATATTTGTCCTAAAGTTACCTGGGCCATCTACAAAGCATGCAGATTCTGGGGCCCCATCGTTGGGAACAAACCAAAGAATTAGCATTTTCAATAAACTCGAGTGATTTTGGGAATCTCTGCACAATGATGATTTTCCTGCCAATGCACTCATTGTTTCAAATGTAAACAGACATTATAAACGAGAAGTCCAAATATATTTGGGACAGGGTGGGAATTACAGAGAGGAAAGAATGTAATGCGTGGGAAGCTCCAGAGAACAGAGAAGCAAACATTATACTTCTGTATGAATTTCCTGACTGTGAACACTGGTTGAGAAAACAAAAATAAAGCTAAAGATCACACAGGTTAAACTCTAATCACCTCACCAAACAATGAAACTTTAAAAGCTACTTTATTGCATAGTGCAGCTAAGAAAGCACATGTGAACACTTTAAGGGAATTGGGTATGGGGACTGAACAGTGGAGGGAGATAGTTCATAATAATGTTTGACAGGCAATGACAATTTAGATTTATTGCAATTTACTGTTCACTCACACAAGATGACAGGCTTAAACACTACCATAGTGTAGACATCATAAAGTCATTAAACACTAGTTTTCTCCTTTTGCCACCAATCCAGTTAAAAACTGACCTCTACGCAAGATCTTTAACTCAGAGACTGTTAACAAGTGACTTCACAATACAATCTGTTAGCGCAAGAACAACGCCAATGTGTCATGCTGAACGTTATTAACATTCCAACGTGGGGGTTGATATTGACTTAAGAAGCCACGAGGCAGTGCAGTTATGATTCAAATGGCTCTACGTCATTCTAATCCAACACAGTTTGATAGTTGGAGAAGATAAAACACCACATCAGGAAGTTACTTTTGTGAAACAATCTTACAGTTTAGGGATGACTGGAAAGCAGCATTTATTTCAGTGCGAACTACACTCATTAGTCTAGATAGAGTTATTAGTTTTATTTATCAATCCCTACGGCTGACTCTGGAAGAGGTTCAATTCTGAGTTAAAGTAAACAGAAAAGATGCACTGCAGCGAAATCCCCGTGTTAGCAACGTGGGGGTCTAGCAACGGCCTCCCGTCACTGTACGCCCATTGTGGCCACCATCGTGCGGTCGAGGTGAGCACGGCAGATGCATTTTGCAGTGACTATGAAAGCAGCACAGTCCTGCAGGGAGCAGGGGAGGACAGGGTCGTACTACAGGACAGGAGAAGAGGAAGACAATGGATATTAAGAATTAAACTATGCCTGCTTTTAGCCCATCCTTACAAGGAAAAAGAAAAAAGAAATTAAATCCTATGTATCTAATTACAACCAGCCTGCAAGTTCCTATAAATTCCCAGTTGACAGTTTAAAAGACTACCTTTCTGCCTCTTGATAAATCAGCCAATATACCCAAGCTGAGACTTCTCATACTCACATACCGGAACAGGGAAAAAGCGCTTTCTGGGAACAATCTGCCAGGCGAGAGAGAGAGAGAGAGAAAGCGAAGTCTCAGCTTGCGTTGCTGGGGAATAAAATGTTACTGACTTTAGCGTCCCTGTGCAAGTCACGTGGGCCTGAGTTTCCACTTCTTCTTCAACAGAATGAAAATTCCTGCCCCTCTCCAGGCGGTTATATGTAGCAACGTGAAGAAAGAACTTCCAGTTTTTTAAAGACAGGGACTTGTAAAATCTAAAACAGCATAGTTATCTCCAATAAGAGTGCTGTGATGCTGATATTCTTGATTTGATATTAACAATGGCTAGATGAAGACAGTTTTTACTGGAATTTTTTGCCCTTGAATAGTTTTAATAGTTTGAAACAACCAAGTAGGAAATTACATTTAGATACGTATGCAGGGCCATTCGCAAACATATATGCAGGCTAGTTGTAACTAGATTAAACGAGGTGAAATGGTGAATGACAGAAGCTAAATTCCAAAACTGCTGCAGATACAGAGACTTTCAGACCATAGACGACGGACTGGATGGAAGGCTTAATGTGTTGTCTATAAATACCTGGTCTGGGGCCCACTCCAGCTGCAGTACACACACACTACATGCATCATGGCTTCTGACGCTCTGTTTGAATTAGGAAACAGACAAGCAAACTTGGGTTAACAACGCAAACCACACAGCATGCAGGGTTATAGTCTCCATTCCTCTGCCGGCTTTAAAATCAGGCACCGGCAGTGTCAAAGTTGAGGGCTGTGTCTGTAATTTTGACATCCAACTATTTGTCAGTTGCTTTAATTCTCTTATGTACATGAAACAATATGTCAATTTCAACAGATTTCACTACAACTTGGAAAGAAGTTAATTTTGCACATCCGCATACAGAGAAGTCATGAGCAAACACATGAGACAGATGGGAAACGTAGACCTGCAGACAGAACCCCCTGATGTGGGACCTCGCAGCGGCAAGGTGAGCAACCACATGTCCGTCACTTTCCAAATGTCCTTTTCACTTGAGATTTATATTCAGAAGAAAAACAAACCTGTTATCTATCCTGGCTTAACTTCTCTGTCTTTTAATTAGGTTTTGTAAAACATGTCAGCTACAGTTACTAGTCCAAATTATTTTTCAGTTGGTAGAAAAGACAGACACTCTGCTATAAAAGATCCATCAAAGAAACAGTAAAACTACTTTCTAGTGAAACAACTTTCTTTTGATGATACTAGAAAGTTGATGTTTCAAACTAGGACATGATGCTGAAGAACTGTTTCACGAACTAACCATTACAAAAATTAGCTCAGGTCACACACTGACAGTAACAAAAGGTCACCTAGGGAAGAGCCATTTTCTGCTAATCCTTTAAAAGTGTTACGCCCCCTTCACTATGCCTGAAAAACAACCGTGGTTTCTATTTTAACTTCCTTTTCATTAAAAGAGGGTAACTGTTAGTAGGTTAGAATGCATTGCTACCATCAACCAATAGCTTTCAAACAGAAGCACCAAAACTGTGGAGGGAAAACAGATTTCACGAAATGGTAATAGAGCCTCATTATAGTAATACATAGATTTATGACTAAGTGGACAAGCAGGATAAAAGAAAAAAAAAGTATTTTAAGAAGATATGCCAGACTCATTTAAGCTTGCCCACAGGGAAGATTAGAAACTTTAGTTTCTGTTTGGCTACTCAAAATTCTCTCCTTTCTACAAGATACACAACCCAAATTGTACTTCACATGGACATCTGGGCCAGCAGGTGTGGGGGAGCACCTTCTGAACAAGGCTGACTTGGAAAACCCCACGAGCTACTCCAGCGCACGTCACAGTGGCTCAGGGCTGTCCAGCGATGGGCAAAATCGGGCTGCTTACTTTTAAAGCTCGTCCCCCTTTTTTTCTTTTAAAGGAGAAAGATATTCCCTCAATTTAATAGCTAATATAATTTATTACACCGGAAAATGTGCAATGTGTGATATTAATCATGACAAATATTTACAGCTCAAAACTTTAAGGTAAGCCAAACATAAAAGTTGGTTCCCATCAGCTTTAGACAATGCACCCAGAACTGCTGTTCGGTAGCGGACGGGGGTAAACTAGCCAAGAAAGTGGAATTTCAACAAAACCGTGCACCTAAGATTTTACCCAAAATACTTGGTTTGGTCTTTAAACAAACTACAACTGAAACTTAGAAAAAAAGCATTAGGTAGTTTCATTTCAAATTTACATACTATTCTATTTTGACTAGATGATACACTACTGTGATTTCATTAATAGCACAAACACTGCATTTTGATTAATGTTCAATTATTTTTCTTATTATTGGTTCTTCTGCTTTGGTAGTATCACTTTCAGTAACTTTTAAAAATGTTAGGGCTGCTGAGTCACAACGATACAACCCCCTTCAAAGTAAATGGGCTAAGACAAGGAAGTATCTACTTACTATTATAAACCTCTTCAGGGAAAAGAAAGACATGACCTTTTAGGAGGTCTACCAAAGTGTGCATAAGTAAATAGCCCCCAATCTGTATTACACTCAGCAACAGACTGCTGCTTCTTGACCTGGAGAGATGGAATCTGCGTGACGGAATCTAGGATGGAAACAGGTGGTGAGAGGACAAGGAACACACCCTTGACAAGACAGCAAGACCGATGAGCTAGAAAGGACCGAGTCTCTGCAGCTGCTGGCTCCCTGGCTCACCCACCAAAAGAAGGGCATGAATTCAACAGTTTGGCCATTCCCAGTACCTGCATCCTCCACAGATTTTTGAAGAGCTTCTGCTAGTTCTTGGTCTGCAATCTCCTCGGGTCGCACCTCCTCTCTCCCAGCCCCATAGGCCAACCGGGCACACTCTGGCAACTCTCCCTCAGGAAGGAAGGTGGTCTGTGAGCCCGTAGTGCCAATCACCAGGACGTTTTTCTTGAGGTCGATGGAACACTTGGAAGAAACAAAAGACTGATGATAGCACATAAAATGCAATGCACAAAAATAAGGTTTCCGAATTTAAAGTGCAATACTGATGGAGATGGCTACTCCATCAAAAAGAACTACTTACTGGAAGTCTTTAAACTTTAATCTGTAAGGTACTGTTAATTTAGAACTTCTTAAACATTTAAACTTTATAGCAGAATAATCTTTTTAATTTAAGTGTTTTACACGCTAATGGGCCTCCCTGGTGTGCAGGGGTTTAAGTCTAAGCTATCAGACTATGGCCAGACACTGTGGTATGAGTTTGATCCCCAGCCAGGGAGCTGACCTACATATGGCACATCACATCTTTCCTGTATCGCCCACTGTCCCCCCTCAGCAGTGTATTTCAGTAGATCCACCTGTTCTTCTCCCCACTCTGTTTCTGGTGAATCCTCTCACCCCTGCCCCCCACACCTCTGGCCTACACCCCAGTTCTTGTATGCATAAATACACAAATCTTAAAAAAAAATCACTTGAGTTCTAATTAGAAAGTAAAAATTAGGGCCTTCCTGGTGACGCAGTGGGTTAAGCAACGCACTATGAAGCAGACCGCAGTCACTGCAGCACGAGTTCGATCCCTGCCGCCGGCCAAGGAAGTGATCCACATGGCGCAGCAGACCTCTCCTGCCTTGCCCGCTGCTGCCCTCGGAAGTGTGTTTCTGTTGATCTCCCTGTTCTGTTCCCGGCTCTGTCTCTAGTGAATCCTCTCACCCCCCACACCTTTGGCCTGTACCCCAGTTCTTGTATGCCTAAGTAAATCTTAAAAAAAAAAACAAAAACAGATGGCGAGAGTTAACAGAGCCAGAGAGATTTCACAAGATCATATTCCATTTCTACTGATACACGATTTCAAGTCTTGATAACAACATCATCAACCACAGACATTGATCCGCAGGTTTAAAAAGCCACACTTCTTAGTTTTCCAGTAAGCACAGCCATGTTGGGGTGCTGAGGAATGATGTGATAACCATCCACGTAACACAGAAAAAGCCAACACAAGAAGGTGATGCTCTTAATTACCTGATGCCGCTTCAGCATGTCCAGTCCCAAAAGCATGTCCATGGGCTGCTCCTCGAGAATAGAGAAGGAACACGCCAAGAAATCTCCTTCAATTTGAACCTGAGCTAAAGCACATGGAAAAAAGAGCAAAAGGTTATTGATTTTTGCCAGGTAAGGCTTGCTTCAATCAAAGTTAAGGTAAAAGATACAAACAGGTGAGTTAAGAATGATGCTGCAACTTAACCCTTTACGCCACCAGGGAGGCCCAGATCTTCATTCTTAACTCACCTGTGGCATGAGTTCCACCCCCGGCCAGGGAGCTGACCCACATGGTGCAGCAGACGTCCCTGCCTCGCCCACTGCTCTCCTCAGCAGTGCACTTCAGTAGATCCGCCTGTTCTGCTCCCAACTCTGTCTCTGGTGAATCCTCTTATACCCCCTGCACCTCTGGCCTGTACCCCAGTTCTTCTATGCATAAATAAATACATCTTTTTTTTTTTTTAAAGATTTATTTATTTATGCATACAAGCACTGGGGTACAGGCCAGAGGTGTAGGGGGGTGAGAGGATTCACCACAGAGAGCG
>JAGFMF010012255.1:7101047-7120143 GCA_019455555.1 Galemys pyrenaicus | reverse complement strand
TCCCCCCCTGGCCGGCAGCAGGGATCGAACTCGTGCTGCAGTGGCTGCGATTTGCCCCGTAGTGCGTTGCTTAACCCACTGCGCCACCAGGGGAGGCCCTAAAAAAAGGTTTTCTAAAAGAGAAACAAAACCTGTACATCTTTAACCTTTTTAATTAGACTCTGAAAAGTGAACAGTTTATCACTGCCACTCATAACAAGTTCCCATTTGCCAAACCAGAGACAACACCAAGGCGCATGTCTGCCTGTAGCCTACTGCTTTGTCTTATTTCCTCTGTTACAGCTCTTCATATGTAAGACTAAAAACAGACTCTGATTACTAAATGCATCTTACCGACAAGGGGATCCTCCTGCCGGTACTGCTGGTCACAGTGTTTACTTCCTCCAACCCATCAACTTTCCCGTGTTTGTACTAATCATTCCCAGCATTCCTCAAAGTTCTCAGAATAGTCTTGTATGATTTGTATGTTATATCTTGTATAGTTTTGTGTTTCTGAACTACAACTTTCTTTTACTCAAAAACTATCTCAAGGTATTTCTCTACAGGTGTGTGGCTCGCTCGCTCTCACTCTGAATCACACCTCAGAGTGCTGGACTATCTAGACTAGCATGACAGAGCTGTCCATCCACTGCTTTGGGACGTCAAAGGTAACTTTCAGATTCTGCTGTCATAGGGAGACACCACCATGACCATGCTAGTGCGTGTCTCCTGGTGCGGCTGGCAGAACCAGAGAGTCCTAGGAGGTATTAGGCTCAACTTTGTGAGGTGACACTAAATTGTTTTCCACAATGCTTCGGCAGTGTATGAAATTTAAGGACCAGACAACGAAGGGGACAGCTTAAATACAATTTGGAATTAGAAAGCAGATGTTAAGGAAAAACCAGAAACCACCCAATGAATATCACAGACCTTCCAAGAGTTTTATGAATTGGCCAACACAACTACCTCACAAATAGGGGTAGAGATGGAACCAAAGCAGAAGACTGGCTGAAGATCTATACAGGCAGCGTTTTCTCTTGGGACTTCCCCCCTGTACTCTGGTCAGCCAGGTGATGGATGACCTACCTTCATCCCAAGAGTAGAGTGGAGGTTTGTTTTCTCAAGAGGATGAAATAGAAGCTCTTGTAATAGAGGTAGGCATGGAAGAAGACAGGGACCCAACAACTCAATTGAACACTGGAGGGATTAAATTTACTGCGACACGTTTTCTTCCTCCCAATTTCCAGATCACTTGCACACCCATAATTGCCAAGGGTTCCCCATCCAAGTAATCTTCCAAACAGTCTTTTAGTTTCCAACCTCTCAAAAAGAGCAGAGGTCAGAAAAATCCCCAGACTTTTGAGAAAACCATCTAACATTAAAGATAAATACAAAACTGAAGAGAGAAAGGTTGGAAGGTAAAACTGAAATCTCGCAACAAAGCCAAGAACACAAGGACCAGCGCAGGGTAGGAGATTATCCTACTGGAGTAACAGACACCCCAGCAGCGAGGAAATCATCAGAATCACTTTCCCCAGACTGAAAGGTAACCAGCACAGTGGATAAAAAGAAAGCCTCATCTGGGTCCACCATTACTCAATTTCAAAACACAAAGGTCAAAGATAAGATTTTATAAGCTTTGGAAATGGAAAACAAACATTTCACATAAAGGATCAGTAGCAACCAGACAGCTTCCCACAGCAACACTGTCAAAAACTGTGAAGGGAAATTATTTCCAACCTAGTCAGAACTGGTGGAAATCAGGGGAGAAATTATGTTCTGCTATTTAAGGACTCAAATTATTTCTGTGCACTTTTTCTAAGGAAGTTACTAACAGACATACTCTAAAAAAACTGAGCAAAAAAAAAAAAAAAAAAAAAAAAAAAGCANAAAAAAAAATTACAAAAAAAAAAAAAAAAAAAAAAAAAAAAGCAGACAAAGAGACTCATGTGATGTGACCTGACGTAGGACCTCAGGGGCAGCGTCTTCAGGACAGTCACAGGAGAGGCCAAAACAACAGCTGGGAAGCAGCCACAAGCCACCAGTCTCGGATCTTTAATTAGCGTCTTCAATCGGTGAAATGTAGAAAGGAGAGGGCACAACTAGGTAAGTCGGGATGAGTAACACCAGAAAAGCTAACCACCACCAACAAAACCCCCGCAATTATTAATTCCGAGAAAAAAGAAAACCGGACATGAAAGGAAAAGCAACCATTCTCAGGTAGCTAGCTCAGCTCTCGAGAGCACACATCATCAAGTCGGCAAACAGCACTTGACCATGTGATGTAGAAAGACGGAGGTGAGCACCAAAGGAACCCAGCTAAAATAGTTGAAGGGAACTGTCTCTGAAGAGCAGGAAGCAGCATTTCACAGGAGAACAATGCCTCTGTAACCAACAAAAACATGTCCTAGCACATCTTTGCTAGAATATAGGATTTAAGAATTCCAGGGGTAAGACTTGCTAATCAGATGTGCCCATCTAAAAGAAACGTTAAGTCACTTCCCTACAGAGTCCCAGAGTCCTCACTCACCTAGATGCACCCTTCCAATGATCTTCTGGGTGCCTACTCCTTTGGCGATCCCTGCCCACCGGCGGTCCACCAGTCTCATTATGTTACACCTTTCTGCACAGGCCTGGCTCATAATAGTCATTTGGGCACCTGGTGGCAGAAGGAAACATTAGACAATAAAAATAAAACCCGCATTGGTGACAAGATTAAAAATGCAGCACTAAGTACAGGGCAGAAAGCAGGTATACCCCGCAAGCCTATGTCTGTATAAAACTGTTACTGCTTAGATTTCCTGCACCTTAATTCAACTGTTAGTTCCACACTGGCAACTGAAACACAGTGTAAAACCTTGACACTGAAAGACTATTTAAATATAATAATTAAACTTTGCCAACAGAATGCAAAACTACCTGGAAAGGATTTCCAAAATATCTAACAATGACCACAGGTTGAAACACTAAATACTACTTTACACTCATTTTTCATCCTTTGATACTTTATCAAGTTATTTTTATTTGAAACTCTGGAACATTAAAATTTTATCAGTTGAAAAAAGTCTCTTACAATGTGGGAACTCTGTGTCCCATTCTCTGACCATTAGACCCTCCCTCATTTAAGCAAAGTGGACATTTAGAGTTTTCCCTCCCAGGTACCTGCATTCACCCACCAGGAGTCAGGCTGGGCCTGGGCAGAAGACACACTGCTCCTAGCCCAGTCCCAGGCTCTCCCTTGGACTCTAGCGTCACAGTCCTGCGTGCTACACATTTCTATCTCAGTGTCAATAGTATCAAAGTCTTTCTCCCAGAGCCCCAAGTAACTTTACTTTGGATCTCTCTTTGCCAATGGAATTTCTTGCAATCATAAAACTTTAGCATTGTTCACTTTTCATTCCTTTTATTTTTAGATGTATTTTTACTTATTTATACATACAAGAACTGGGGTGTAGGCCAGAGGTATGAGAGGGGAGGATTCCTAGAGACAGAGTGGGGAGCAGAACAGGTGGATTTACTGAAATACGCTGAGGGGAGCAGCAGGTGAGACAGGAGAGGTCTGCTGCGTCATGTGGGTCCCCTCCCTAGCTGGGCATTAAATTTGTGCTGCAGTGGCTGCTGACAGCTTGATAGTGCTGAGACTTAACCCTTTGCGCCACCAGGGAGGTCTTCATTCCTTCTTTTAGTCATTTCCCCTCTCTCAAATCTGTTCTAATCTTGTTAATAATATATTCGATGCAGATAGCTGCTATTTCTTACCTCCCTTTTTCTTTTTCTTTTTCTTTTTTTTTTTTTAAAGATTTATTTATTTATGCACACAAGAGCTGGGGTACAGCCAGAGGTGCGGGGAGGTGAGAGAATCCACCAGACAGAGCAGGGGGCAGAACAGGCAGATGGACCGAAACACACTGCTGAGGGCAGCAGCAGGCCAGGCAGGAGAGGTCTGCCTGCGCCATGTGGGTCACCTCCCCAGCTGGCAGCAGGGGTCAAACTCGTGCTGCAGTGGCTGTGGTCTGCTCCATAGTGCATTGCTTAACCCACTGCGCCACTAGGGTCTTACCTCCCTTTTTCTAAGCATAGCAGTCAACCTGGCTCATACTCTAACCCCCCTTACCAGTGGGCAAATAATTTCTCTGGTTTCCAAACCACTCCATGAATTTTTGTTTAAAGCAGGGAAACAGTCCTGACCCCTAGGACACAGAATTTTCCAGATCTGACACTATCTCCAGTCCTCTTAAAATATCACCTTCTGGGGGCCTCCCTGGTGGCGCAGTGGGTTAAGCAACACACTATGAAGCAGACCGCAGCCACTGAAGCAGCACGAGTTCGATCCCTGCTGCCGGCCAGGGAGGGGACCCACATGGCGCGGCAGACCTCTCCTGCTGTGCCNGCTGCTCCCCTTAGCAGTGTACTTCTGTTGATCTGCCTGTTCTGCTCCCCGCTCTCTGTGGTGAATCCTCTCACCACCCCCCACACACACACCTCTGGCCTGTACCTCAGTGCTTGTATGCATAAATAAATAAATCTTTAAAAAAAAAAAATATCACCTTCAGATCCCTTATTCATCTGCTCAAAAATTCTCAATGGATCCTATTTTTTTAAGATTTTATATTTTTATGTATAGAAGAGTTGGGGTGCAGACCAGAGGTATGGGGGGGGTGAGAGGATTCACCATAAATAAAGTGGGGAACAGAACAGGCAGATCTACTGAAATACACTGCTGAGTGGAGCAGTGGGAGAAACAGGAGAGGTCTGCTGTGCCATGTGAGTTAGCCCCCTGGCTGGGGATCAAACTTGTGCTGCAGTGGCTGCAGATAGCTTCATAGTGCTGTAACTTAACCCCTTGTGCCACCAGGAGACCTTGGATCCTATTTTAAGACCAGTTTCCAAAAACATCACCACAGCCTCAGGGTCCACCTTCTCCTGGCCCAACTATTTCCAGCTGCTACAGACTAGGTATGTTCCCTCTGTCATAACCTAATTCTAATGTGATAGGGTATTAGGAAATGGGGCCTCTGGGAGGTTGTGAGGGCGGACCCTCATGAGTAAGGTTAGTGCCCTATAAAGGAGAGCCCAGTGTGCACCCTTGCCCTTTCCCCCATGTGAGAACAGAGAAAACATAGTTACCTAAGAATCAGGAAGACCTTCACACACAGAATACGCTTGTGCTCTGATCCTGGACGCACCAGACTCCAGAAGTGAGAAATCTGTGTTGAATTTTGTTACAGCAGCTAAACTGACCCAGACATTAACCTTTCATTAAGCTCTCCACCTTACTCTTCGCCTTACTCACTTTGAGCCTCCTGTAGAGGACCCGCTTCCTGTCACTTTCTCTGACTTCCAGTTAGCCTTTAAGCCCAGCTCAAGTACTGCCTCTCTTCTCCCCAACTGTTGGTGCTTTCTGTCGATCTCTCTCATCCCTTTCAACTCCAATACTTTCTGGTTTTTGTTGTTTTTAAGCAACAGCAATTTATTTCTCACAGTTCCGGAAGCTGTTAAGTCCAAGATCAAGGTGCACATCCCACATGTCCTCACATGGCCTATTGGGGGTCAGCCCACCTCCTCCCTGATTTCCAAACCCCTCTCCTCTTCCTCTTCTCTCGTTCTTCCCAACTCCTGCTGAGTACTTCCACTCAAGGAACACAGCCGTGGTTCTTGGCTATGGAAAGGACCCCCCAGCTGCATCTGGAGGCACATTTGGTTTTCACTGTTCTTCACTGTAAGTGTCTTAGAGTTAGAGGCACTGAAAGCACTTGACATCTGAGGAAGGTCAGGTTCAAGGCCCAGAAATAATAACAGAAAAGGACTGTGGGAGACAGTTCTCTCTTCTTCTCCCCCCACCACACTGCTCCCCAAAGCTACCTACTGATATAAAAAGTGAGTAATGTGAGGTTGAGAGAAGCCCCTTTCTCTGCTCTCCATCCTTCCTCAGCTCCAAGTCCCAATCCTCTGCCCAGGAAGAAAGCCTTCTTCTCCTTAGGGAAGCCATGCCTGAGCAGCTCAGTCAAAATGACAATATGGCCTCTATTTTCACCCAACATGCATCTGAGTTTTGCACAGTGGTTTCAGTCAAGCAGATCTAGGGTTGACTCCAGTCCACCACTCATGAACTGTGTACGCCTCAAAAAATGACTTTACTTATCTCTACATCTAAATTACCTCATCTGTAAAATAGGGGTAACAGTAGAACATGGCTTCTGTGGATCCTCTGAGAAGTCAATGAAATTGAGTGAGACAATACACACTGAGGACCCACCGCGGTGCGTGGCACTTGCAGTAAGGGCTCAGAGAGTGCAGAGCTGGGTTAGGTTCTCTTCTGTATTTGTCTCTCACTCATACAAGGTCCAGAGAAGTACCTGACACAAGGCCCTGGGTACAGCATTCAACAGACACTTAAAAAACTGAGTGATCAGCAGATTTACTTCTCCCACGAGGATAGGTATCTCTACATAAAAAGTTAGTGATGTATGAAACCAAGCATATGCTTCAAGTCGGTGGATGAACAAATGGTTGAAAATCTACTTGAACAGGGGCTTTTACTATTCTAGGAACTCATCCTATCTTACAGTGTTGGTTGAGAAGCCCAGATTAAGACGCACAAGACCACTCAGTTGCACCATATGGTGCTGCTCGGTCTGGTCTCTTAAAGAAGAAGTGAGCTTCTAAGAGAAAAGGTGCCAGTTAGCACGGGGATTGTCTGAAGCTCCCTGTCCACTGACCAGCCTGCCAGTTCTCTAAGAGCAGCAACAGTGCCCTGTATATCTTTCTACCCCTCATGGTTCCTGCCATGTGCTGGCACACAGGCCAGGCTGAAGGAATACTTAATATGTACATACCAAATACTATATATTGGAAATATACTCTATATGCCTCCTTTTTCTAAATTATTTTTCCCAACATTGGGAATATTTTTATTCCCCAGTTTCTCAGTGGTATCCCAGAAATGCAGGATGCCATAAGGGGAGGTAGGAAGATAAAGTAAACACTGAGAAATACAAAACTAGTTAAGAAATGATTAAAGAAAAATTATACAGTAAAAGACTGGCAAGTGAAACAACAGCAACCAGGCCTGCCAGTTTGCAACCCAGAGGACAAATGCGTCTTTAACGGACACCAGAGTCTCCCCTTCTTCCTGTGTCAGGTCAGAATACTGGATGGAGAGACAGAGACACAAAAGATGGAGACGTCACCTGAGTCAACAAAGGCTTTCACAGGATGTCCATTCACTTTGCAGTTAATATAAAGCATCACTACTTGGCCAAAACTTTCCGGAGCCTCTTCCATAGCTATTGTCATGTTTTCCTCAATGTTCTGTTGCCTGTAACAAACCAAAACCAGGTACACTAAAAGCATCATTTCCATGAAGAGAAATCTGTTTCAAGTAACAACATTAAAAACAGATTTGTAGGTATCTTTTGCCCCAACCAAAGCAGCTGAGTCGCAGAAACGGGAAATGGTACTTTATCCTGCAACGGGATAGAGGGTACGTTCAGCAGGAGGCAGTGAGATACCCAACTGGCAGAAAATCTAAAGGGACACAAATTACCTTCACATCCAACAAACAGTCCTTTGACAAGCTGAGAAATAAGAGAGTAAGGGTGATAATTCTTTTTATGCTGTAGAATGGCAAAATTTCATGAATGCTCCAATTTTAACCAAAGATTTATTGGTTATCTGTGTAAATTTCCTATGTCCAGTTTACTAAAAAGTTTACAAATACAACTGCTTGTAACACATGTGCTGCTTAATCTCCAAAAGGGGGTTTTTTAATCTGTAAAATGAGGAAGACAATCCCTATTACAGGATTGTTTAAAAGACACAAAACATCTAGTATAAATGCTCAAAACTATATGTATCTAAAGAAAAAACAAACGCGCATGTATCTCTCTACGTAGCTATCACTTAACCATACACACACACGCACACGTATCACAGTTCATCTGGCACAGCAAACGAGTTCTTCAAAAACTGAACATATTTTAACTCTGAAGAGCCCCAGCTTACTCCAACACCTCAGGCCTCACCCCAAGCACCTTACCAAACACCAAGAACGTAAATGGAAACCAGCGCAAGGCTGGGCAGCTAACCGTAAGACTAGAACATTAACAGAACAAGGCTCAAGATCTGAGGAAGAGCCACAACTCTAAGTGACTGGCAAACTTCAGCCCACTGTCGTGTCGATGTTCACAAGACCCCACGCTCACCAATCACTTACATCCTGGGCGTGACCAGGGGCCTGGGTGTGACTCAGGGCTGCAGTGGCAGCGCTGAGCGCCAGAGAACGTGGCCTGAGAAGACTAGGACAGACACCGTCTGGCCCAGCATGGCGAGTTTGTCCACTCTGGCCCTAAACGGTAGTACCAGTCCTTCAGCTAGTAATGCTAAGGCTCGACTGAAGGCGTGGTCTTGTCAATCATCCAAGTAAAGCACTAAACTTCTCAGAAAGTCAAAGGAATGCTTGCTTAAGGCAGGCAAACACACAAGTTACTAGACCTCAGTGCACATATAACAGGTGTGATCACTGGTATAGCACACTAATCCGGATGGGCATTTGACATAGAAATACACAATTTTTCTCCTAGGCCACATTATTAAATTCAAAAATAACCTAATATGAACTATGCACTCCTCATCTTGAATTGACTCCAAGGTAAGTTTTCAGAAAAAAGAAAAAAAGCCTGAGCTAGAACTAGTTGCCCTGGCTATTCTGGGGTGTGCACACGGCGCCTCTTCAGAGGCACAGGTTTTCACCATTAAATGCCTGCACTACCCCGTTTCCTTTACTCCACAAGCCCTATGGATATACTGGTCTCCAACGGCTCAGTGTCAGGGCGTGGCTACAGCGCCTCGCCACTTCCCTCCTCCCCTGCTCCTGCTTCCTGGGCGAACAAAACCATTCTTGAAAATTGTCAGGTCTCCCATGTAACTGCAAATGGCTTGGCTCAGAAAACACAAATTTTGTCCTCATATTTCTCTGGGTATATTTAATCAGTGAGACATTTCTCGAATATATTCATTAATATCTGACACAACAATGGGAACACTTAACAATGGTCTAGGGCTGTTAATTGATCCTGGTTTAGAAATACTTTTCTTTGATTTCTAAGGTGATCCGAGAAACATTATTTGACCTCAAGTTGACAGTAAAATATAAGAACCAAGTTCGGTTTCTTTTGAGGATGATGACAGTCCCCCTAGAAGTGGATCATTACAGTTATGTTCTTCTTGGTATACGAAGGCCTTCACAATTTGCAACAAAAACTGATTTGAGGTGAGGAGCACGGAGGGGAGGAGCAGACGTTCTTTTCGACATTCTGAGTGACCGAACAACATCCTGCTTGTGACCCGGAGGGAACCGAGGTGGGCGTCAGCGTCATCGTGCCTGCACATGCCCTGCCCTGGAAGGTTTTGAGTCCGAAGAGTTGAGAGTACAGCCCGAGTATCTGCACTTTTATGGGCTTCGCGTGTGATTTTACTGCAGGTCCAACTGTACTCCAGGGAAGAACCACCGCACTGGAGAAACTGGAGTTGGCCATGTGTCCAGCAGTCAGTGTAGCCACTGAGGCAGTGCAAGCAGCACAAAGGGAAACAGACTCAGGACTACAGGTTTCCCTTCGGGCAGCTCTCTGAGCCAATCCTATGCGAGCCCCGGATCTGATCAGAGCTCATGTCTAAGGAGAGATTTCAATCAGCCTGTGTGGCCAACCCAGGAGGCTCACCAGCTGGGCGCTTTTGCTCAGTCCTGGGTCATCTACCTGCAGACACTTTCTTGATGGGCTGGTCAGGAAGTGTTATAAAAAATTTTTGAAGTTTGTTAATTTAGGTATCTGAACTTTTGTAACGCCGAGTCAAAGTATGAGGAAAACAGAAGAGCGCAACCTGAAGGACCGACGTTACGATCTCAAATGCAAAATAAGGAAGCGACCTCAAAAGCTGAGTCCAAACTAATACAAGATCACCGGTGGTTGGAAACCTGGATGCTCTAATCGTAAAAAGGTCATTACCTTATATCTTCTTCTATCTTTGCCTGAGCTTCAAGATCAAAAGGGTCAGCAGAAAAGAGACGAATTCTTTCTTGCTCTCTCCGGGCTCGGTCCTGCTGCTGCTCCACGAGGACCCTGGAAAATTTCTCTACAAAAATAAGGGGGAAACCTTAAGTACCACTATATTTTCATTCTTTACTAGTATTTTTCCACACAACATAATCTCTTTTTTTTTTTTTAAAGATTTATTTATTTATGCATACAAGCACTGGGGTACAGGTCAGAGTTGTGGGAGGTGAGGGGATTCACCACAGAGAGTGGGGAACAGAATAGGCAGATCAACCGAAGTACACTGCTGAGGGGAGCAGCGGGCACAGCAGGAGAGGTCTGCCACGCCATGTGGGTCCCCTCCCTGGCCGGCAGCAGGGATCAAACTCCTCCCTGGCTGGCAGCAGGGATCGAACTCGAGTTGCAGTGGCTGCAGTTTGCTTCACAGTGCGTTGCTTAACCCACTGCGCCACCAGGGAGGCCCTCCACACAACATAATTTCTTAAAATACAACTTTGAGAGATGCAGAGAGGATGACTTAAAAATTATTTCAATTAATTACGTTTACTTTCTGTTCTGAGCAAAACTAATTTTTTATCTAAATTCATTGTAAAGAAAGTTTTTGCAAAAATAACTTACTCTTTTAAGAAGTTATTCATTATATTGGTTGTACTTATGAATGACTTTTCAGTTTAAACCAGTGGGGAATGACTATCTCTTCCCTCTCCATTCCCTTATTATCATTTTACCTAGGAATAAAATGCAACCTACATCTCTTGCTCCCTCTTCTGGAGTCCCAATTTCCTTTACAGCACTCTCTGCCTTAAAGGAGAGAAATTAAGTGCAAACTACTGCTAGCCTCTCTGCATTACCAGAAGGATAATAGGCAGGGAAATCAGTAAAGAAAACATGCTGCTGGGCCTCCCTGGTGGCACAGTGGGTTGAGCAACGCACTATGAAGCAAACCATAGCCACTGCGGCACGAGTTTGATCCCTGCTGCCGGCCAGGGAGGGGACCCACATGGCGCAGCAGACCACTCCTGCTGTGCCTGCTGTTCCCCTCAGCAGTGTACTTCCGTTGATCTGCCTGTTCTGCTCCCTGCTCTGTGGTGAATCCTCTCACCCACCCCCACGCCTCTGGCCTGTACCCCAGTGCTTGTGTGCATAAATAAATAAATCTTTAAAAAAAAGAAAACATGCTGCTTGCTTTAAGATGTTACAACATGAACCTTTATTTTGCTATTTCTTAAATGAGGGTGCAGTTACATGCACAAACTCGACATGTGTCATCATCACAGTCTTTGGCAATTAGATAGGCTGCACCAGACACTAAAGAAACCAAGATAATGATCATGTGAACTACCAGCGCACACAAAATGGATGAATCTAAAAAAACACTGAATGAAAACAGCCCAACATGAGAGAGGATACCGTATGAGTCCGTTTACATGAGATTAAAAATGAGGCAAAACTCCTCTACTGTGCTCTCAGGAGGAAGCTGGCTAGAAGAGAACAAAGAACTTTCTGGAGAGAAATATTCTATATTTTGATGGGAGTGGTGGTTACATGAGTCTGTCAAAACTCAACAAACTGTCTATTTAGAATCTGTGTATTTCTCTATAGGTAAATATTACTTCAATTTAAAAAATGACCTCAATAAAATGGTGAAGAAAAAGTTCAACTGTGGAATGAACTATTAAGTGTTGGTTAGGTTTTAAAATTTAATCAGTACAACTTGATAAGCCAAGAATAAAACTGGAGAATTTTACAGAGAAAATCTTATTCACAGAGATAATTAAAAAGAAATCTTTGGTTTAATAAAAGAATGGCTCAAATGCAGCTCCAAAGAAAATGCTGGCTGGCAACAACCTCACCACTGTCAAATCTGGGGCAGGTGAGACTGAAGGGTACTTTGCTGTACAGGTTGATGCTGCTGGACCTGTTTTCTGTAGCTAGATGCATTTCACAGGGCATCAGCCGGCTTACTGGTGCTCTCTTTCACCGACAGACCTAACGACACAGGTTAAAACAGCAGTACTTGGGTCGTGTGCTGCCAAAAAGACAAAATTATAAATGAGGGAGCTAGTCTAGCTGGATTCAAAACCGTACGCAGCCCTAAAGTTTTATCGTTGCTGTCACTTAACTCAGCCTTTGACAGCAGCACTAATTTATGTCTCCTGGACCAGTCAGTATGTTCAATAAATCAACACACTGGGTTGAACACACCAGCTTTGTGAGTCTTTCCGTATTTCTCCCCGAAGTAGCTGTGACACAATTACTTCACCTGAGGGTGGTCGAGAAGCTGCCAACGCACACGCTTACCAAGATCTCCACTGAGCAGAGCATCTGCCAGGGGTGGGTTGCGTTCCTTCAGCAAGGACAGCTCATGAGGGTTGGCCAGCAACATATCTCTGAGCAAGGCTGGATTGTCCAAACCCTGAGGAGATGAAGCTATTTCTCCAGGAGATGAGTGGGACTGCTGTGCGCCTGGTGGCTGGCGGTGCCGGGAGCTTGATGCGCCAGGCACAGCTATACTACGGAAGTCTATTCGGGGTAGATCTGTTGGGAAAACCGATTCAAAGTTTACTTCAAAGGACTCCATAAAAACAAGCATTTGAAGGAAACAGTAGAACACTTGCTTATGCATAGTATTAGCAGGCTGAAACAAACATCCTAGTGCCCTTCCCCCCTCCTTTTTCATGCTGATTTGAATATTAAGAGGCAATCTGGTCGAACAGGTAGGAAAGAATAGGAAGAAAGGTGGGGGGTGAGGGAGGATAAAGGCAGTAACCCTGACATTTTTGGCTTAAATCCCAGATGTTTTATTATTACTCATGTTTTTAAAAATACTAAAAATCAATAAATGTAACTATATTCATGTGGATGTGGTTCTTAAGGAAAATCCTAGTCTATTTTGGTATATGCTTCAAAGAGCCCCGAGACCTTACACAACTACTGTACATATAAAGTGAATGGCATAAACATCAGATGTTAAACTCTACAAGTCTATGCTGAAAATACTAGTGTGGAGAGGTTCTTGAAAGACCCTTGAATTTATACTTTCATCTGAGCCAACACTTCTGTGCCCTGGGGAGGGAGCGAGCGGGTGTAGCCATATCACAGGACAGAAAACCAGAGGCACTTGCACAGGTTCTCACTGTGAGCACATTGCTAGATACAACAGGTCAGAGGCCACAACTTCCAGGTTCTAGACTCCATGCTGAGCTAACCTTATTAAAACGAAAGGAAAATGAAAGAGCTTTACTGAAAAGACCCAAATGCTGTACGATCTACGTGAAATGTTCTGAACGGGGAATACATGAAGACACAAAGTAGACTGATGGTTGCCTAAGGCTAGGAGGTTTGGGGGCAAGTGGGAAATGAATGCTAATGGGTACAGGGTTCCCTTTTAAGGTGATGAAAATGTGCTAAGATTGACTGTAGGTGGTAGCTGCACATCTCTGAACATACTGAAAATCACTGAGTTGTACCTTTAAAGTGAGTGAACTATATGATATGTGAATATCTCAATAAAGGAGTTATTTTAAAAAGTAGTAAGAAAAAATAAGGGGGCCTCCCTGGTGGTGCAGGAATTAAAGTCTCAGCTCCATCAGTCAGTCTCTAGTCAGTGCAGCATGAGTTCCAATCCTGGGCCAGGGTCTAATCCACATGGCACAGCAGACCGCTCCTGTTTCTCCTGCTGCTCCTCTCAGCAGTAGATTTCAGTAGATCCACCTGTTTTGTTCCCCACTCTGTCCCTGGTGAATCGGTTCACCCCCTCTGCACCTCTGGCCTAGACCTCAGTTCTTGTATGCAAAAAAAAAAAAAAAAAGTTAATCCTTAAAAAAAAAAAAAAAAAAAAAAGAACCAGAATGAGGGACTAGGATTGAATTCACATTTCTTTAATCCTAAAATGTAGCTGATGGTCACACTTGTCCCAAGTCTGGGGCTATGAGGAAGCCTTGGGGACCTCAAATAGAAGGGACTGCTCAAACTCAGGTGTAAGGTTTCTGCCTCTTAGCTTTGGTTCAACTAGTCACTTTCTTCAAATAGACTTCAGCTGGCAGCTAGTATGTGCGTGTGTATAACACAAGTATGAACTCCCAACCAATTCTGGTTAAGTAAAGGGCACAGTCCTTATTATGTAGCTAATCTATACAGACTAGCAAAACATACGGGCTGGCCTTCGTGAGTGGAGAAATTTTATCTTCAGCCCTGTGACACTTATCTTACGAGTCCACTCACTGCAGAGTAATTTTGAAAAACTTGTTTACGATAGAGACAAGGTCCCCTCCCCACCCCCATGTGGCTGTCTTGTCCATATGGGACAGTGCAGGAAAAAAGTGACTCTCCAGAGCTAACAACCTCACCAAATTTAGCAAAGGAAGATTTGGTTTCTACAGAGGGGCATATCTGAATCACAACTCTTTCGAAAGTTTAAGAGTAGCCCCAAGGGACTGATGCAATTCAAATCTGGGAGGAATAGTGCTGGATAGTCTCTTATAGACCCTGTTACAGGCTAAAAGAAAGCACTGTGTTCTAATCATCGAGACACTGATCAGCTTTTACTATAAACTTTAAAACCAAGTGACCTAGGGACTAAACACCGTTTAAGGGGACCTATCAGAATATGGCAGAGAATGGGAAAAATGAATATATTTCATCAAGCAGTTCCACATCATAACCTTGTACATTTTTTGCAGATCATGAGTATATGGAGAAAGCTACCCTCTTCCCATCAAATGCACACACTCCCACACATTCTTGCAGATTATTTCAGACACAAAGTCCAGATGATAAATACCTATTTTTGGATGGAGCATTTATGGTAGATAACAGGTTTTGTTTTTTTGTTTTTTTTTTTTTTTTAAATATAATTAACACTGCTTATAGGAAAGAACCAGAATTTGGTGGACCAGCAGCTTAATGTTCATAAAACTCAGTGTCATGGAAAAAGTAACAACTTTTAATTGCTATGCTTTCATTTATTAGCTGTGTGGCTCTGAATTCATCATTTAAAATCAGAGCTTCATCTATCAATGACAAATTAGAAAGAGCAATCTCTTCCCCTACAACAGAATTATGAGCGCACACAGAGTATGGTATAAATGCTTAGCTGACTGTAAAATGCTCCACAAAGGTCAGTCACTGAAGCCCAGACACAAAGCAGCTAAAGGCAGCCAGGAGTCGCAGGCATCAATAGCCTCTCCAGTTCTTCCCAAAGATTACTGATAATAACAACAGGAGCTGAGGGTTTGCTATTTGCTCAAGGTTTAAACATGCATTATTCTTAAATCAGCTCTGGAGCTGGGTTAAATTTTGTACCTAACAGATGAGGAAACTGAGCGAAGTTAAATAATTCGTCCAAGGCTACACAGCAAGCAGGAGGCAGAATCATAACGTGCCCCTGGCAGGCTGACCCAAAGCAAACCCAAACCTCCAGACCACCATGCTGCGCCAGCTGCTGCTGCCCGTGCCAAGGGATGCTGATCATCAGCTGTCTTACTTGGGAACTGCACTGGAGGGCGGGAGTCTGCATTCTCCTTCTGTCGTAAAATCACAACATCTCCATCTTTCAAGCCGTAAGAAGCCAGCGATCTGTGGTTGTCTGTGAGAGGCCTTTCAGCATAGACAATCTAGCACAGAAAAGATGGGACAGTATTAATGCACTGCAAAGTAAAATGGCTCAGAGCAGAAAGACTACAATTTTCCTCTTCATCAGCTCATGCCACTCCCAGTTCAACACCCTTCAAGCATTTCTGGCACACCTAAAACCCAAAGTCCTCTCCTACTCACTTACTAGGTCCAAACAATTTGATCCCTAACCCCACCCTAAAAATGTACACTTCTCCACACATGTAATAATTTATTATTTTTTCTGCCCTATTAAAATATAAGCTATTTGAAAATAAGGACACTATTTTATTGGTCACACCCCAAATGTCTAACCAGCCTGCTAGATAAATAATGCCCAAGTATTTGTTGACCCAAAGGATAGATGAGTCTGTGGAAACAGTGGATATTTTCAGATTCAATTTTTTTGGGGGGACGGGGAGAGTGGGAGTGATTTACTCTGGGTATCTTAACTATATTTTATTAAATGTATACACCTCCTGGGCCCCTCTGATGGCACAATGGGTTGAGCACAGCACTATGGGGCAGATCACAGCCATGACAGTGTGAGTTCAATCCCGGCCAGGGAGGGACCCACATGGCGCAGCAGACCTCTCCTGCCTCGCCCGCTGCTCCCCTCAGCAGTGTGTTTCAGTTGATCTGCCTGTTCTGTTCCCTACTCTGTCTCTGGTGAATCCTCTCATCCCCCTATATCTTACCTGTACCCCAGTTCTTGTATGCATAAATAAATCTTTAAAAAAAATGTTAAGAATGTATACACCTCCTTTATTGAGACACATACAACATAATATTGATAAATGATACATAGTAAGTTAACATCCATCACCTTGCAAAGTCATATTTTTTCTTGTGATAGTATCTATTCTCTTAGCAACTTTCAAACATAAGATACGATATTGTTAACTTTAGTCACACACTGTCCATTATTACATTCCAGTGTCCACCTTTGAAGGATCTTGTACAATAGCAGGTTCAAAAGCTTTCCAAATACCACCTTCCTGCATTCTTCCTTCTCCTCTACCATTCCGCCATATTTTACCACTCTTATCTTTATGGGAAGATAAAAGTGGAAGAAATTCAGAACAGAACAAACATAGAAAGACAAAAGGGTCAGGGCTGTACCCCCAATAAAAATATCCTCGTGGTGGGCGAGAAGACCTGAAGGAGACCTGAGAGCACAAAGAGCAGTGAAAGGAGGAACACACTCGGCCTGCGGTGGTTCCCAGGAAGGAACAGAAACCCACCACGCACTGCACACTCAGGGGTGATCACAGCCGGCTCAGGCTCTGAAAGGTTTTCTTCCTGGCTTCACAGTCCCCATGTGTCAAGCTAGTAGGCGGCGCTAGAAAACCGTGCCCGCTGTCCCTTCCAGGCGTCTCCGCTCCATTACCACTTAGAATGTTTCCTCGCACGTCTTCATAGTTCTCAGAGCAAGACTGCCTGACACAGCACTTAAAAGAAAGCGCAGCACTTAAACTGGTAGGTAAAGAAGTGATTCTGGCATGACTGCTCTCGGCATCTGCACTGACACAAGGGCTAGACTTAACAGGAATCTGATTCTGCTTCCCTCGAAAACCAAGCAATTCTTATTGAACAAAGTGATTTGAAAAGCTTGTAGGTTCAATTAAAAACTAGAGAAAGTATTGTTAGTTCTTACCCTCAATCTGGAAAGTTAAAACAAGATACAACAGATTGCAACTGTCACATTATCCAGCCGTTCCCACTGTAGCCCACAGCGGAAGTACACCAAAATCAACAGACTGTGTAATACAACCAGAGACTCACCTAACCACTGTGGGGCTATAAATCTGCAGTGGCAAGTGTCACAGGTCGAGGAGTACAGTAGGAAAGAAGAGCCATGGCAGGAAATGCCTTAGAGGCAGCTCTTACAAGATGGCATCAATGCTGCGAAGCCACCTTGATAAAACATGGAAAACCACATCACCATAGCAGACAGCTAGCACTGACCTCCTTCCAAGAGAGGGTGCACTAGTTTCTCGCAGTCCCACTTAACCCTTGTGTCCACTCACATAAATTTCATGTTCATTTCATGAAGTAGGTAACACTTGCCTCATTTTTGGACAAAGAACTGTTTCTGCAGCATTATGTGACTTGGGGCTAACATAGCTATTGAAATTAAGAAGAGGACTGGGAATGGAATCACAATCCTTAAATTAAAATCCAGTACTTTTCCCTAGTTCTGGGTACAACTTCCCCAGTCCAAAGTCCAGAAACAGCCTGGTGAATTAGTTGGAAGAAGTCAGAAGCATTATTAAGTTGTCCATTCACCACAGAGGGAATATACCCACAGGAGGATCAAAACACCATCCACTGCTCAACGTGGCGCCTGCCCTGAACATGAAGGAACAGTTACCAAATCCTCACTCTCTGTACTCCCACTTTATCTAAGTGTTCAGTTAGCACAGTATTTCTTCAACAGACATCATTATTTAAGTGTGCAGCCTGATACAACAATACAAAAAGCTAAGATCCACATAACCACTAACATCAAACATGTATTTGAAATACTGTTATCTGCCCCAAATTCCTAAAAATACTAGACTGGAGAACACGGGTAAGGAGCAAATATTTCTTGCACTGACAAAGCAGTAGACAGGTATCCCATTTTAGTCTTAGAACACAAGCACGAGTTTGATCCCTGCCGCTGGCCAGGGAGGGGACCCACATGGCGCAGCAGACCTCTCCTGCTGTGCCCGCTGCTCCCCTCAGCAGTGTGTTTCAGTCAGTCTGCCTGTTCTGCTCCCTGCTGTCTCTGGTGAATCATCTCACTGCCCTGGACTCTGGCCAGTACCCTAGCTCCTGTATGTATAAATAAATAAATCTTTTAAAAAAAAAAAAACAAAACTGAGTGTCTACTATACCAATGGTCTAACATTTCTACCAGTCAAACCAAAATGAGTGTTTGTAGTGGTACAGGTGATGCTTTCCACCATTTATGATGCTGATTTCAAAGGCCAGAAAGCGCAAAACAAACACGTTTTGCCAGTTACATGAACATGCACAGGAAAACTTATACAGCCACAAGTTTTAATCTGCAGAACTGGTACAACTGCTGTACTTACTCGAGAGGAGGGACCCTAGAGACTGAATCCTAATCTTAACCAACAATTAACAACAGACTAATTAACAGAGTTCAAAACCTGTAAGCATGATGGCAAATGTTTTCTGGTCTCTTAATGAGTACCTTCAACCAAAAGAAATTCTGACCATACATTTCTAGCATCAAGGACCAGAAACTGGCCACAAAACCCTTAAAATCACATCTAAATGGCTTCATAACAGTCTCTACCATGAACTGAGAGCATACTATATGCCAAATAGTCTACATATACTATTCTTTTTTTTTTAAAGATTTATTTATTTATGCATACAAGCACTGGGGTACAGGCCAGAGGTGTGGGGGGGTGAGAGGATTCACCACAGAGAGCAGG
>JAGFMF010012255.1:6949695-7095471 GCA_019455555.1 Galemys pyrenaicus | reverse complement strand
ATGCTTAACTTAGTAACTATATTCTTTGTTCTTTCTTTATTGTACCCTAGTTGTATTAAAGTTCCTTTCCATTAAAAATTTTGTATGTTTATCTTAATGCGGCAGATAGCAGAACCCATTCAGAGAGGGCAGGTTTGGAGGTTATGGGTGCTCCCCTCCCTGCCCTGTAACATCTCCATTCACCCCCAATATTCCCATCCATCCATAAAATAGAGAACCCTCTTCTGTTATCATGGGAGGGAGGGAAGGCTCTGGAGGCAGGTATGTAGGTAGACCTGGTGGCAAGAAAGTGAGAATGGCCGGCTGGAGACTTAATTTCTTTGTAAAGGAGAAGGGAGAGTGGAGAATGTGGAGGAAGAAGGGGTTTTAGCAGCTGCAAGAAACAGAAAGCTGGAGTATTAGTGACTTAAACAAATAAGGACTTATTTTTCTCAACGGATAGGAAGCCTGGAGGTCAACAGCTGCACTGGTTCAAGGTTCAGTGAACCAAGGCCACTGTGTCTGCAAATCTTTTGGTCCTTTCCTGAGGGCCACAACGTGGCAGGCTACCTCCATCCCATACATCATTTTCCTATTCAAGGCATCATTTTCCTATTCAATTTCCTATTCCTGTCATAGTCCCCCAGGAGATTTCTGCTTACATTTCCCTGACCAGAACTGTGTCATATAGATTCAAAAGAGGCTAGAAAAGGGAGTGCTTAGCTTTTCTCTAAAAGACATGGATTGGGGGAGAGGCTAGAATAGATGTTAGGTCAGATAGACACAGTGCCTATGACAGCAGACAATTTTGAGATAACCATGGCAAGTTGAGTGGAGGAAGACGTAGGACTGCCAGATGTCAAGGATTCAATGGAGCTTGGAATGATAAATGGATTACTTTTTTGTGCTACATTTTTTTCCCTACTGGTGCTCAGTAGAGAGATTTTATTTTCCAGAGATGGCCTTGACACCACCCATGTTAAATGTTCTTCCTACAATGTGGCCATAATATTCCTGCCATAAAGAGTTGGGGCGTCTAGCCTCAGTTTGAATCAGAGGCATATAGGTATCATTGTGTGGCTAGCAGGGTCGTAAAGGGCAATACAGCTCTGTCTGACTCTTTTAGAACCTTTGCTCTTGGAACTCAGCAGCCATGCTATGCTGTAAGGAAGTCCAAAATACCCCATGCAGCGGGACTACGTGGAGAGAATGTATAAATTATCCAGGCAATAGCCCAACAGAAGTCAAAGCTGATGACCAGGAAAACCCACCAAGCACATGAAGGAAAGCACTTCCAGGTCACTTCAATCCCCATTATTAAGTTATCCGCCTTTGAGACTTTCCAGCTGAGATCCTAGACATCATTTCCATTGCTAAGTCCTCACCAAGTGAGGTTCTTGCAAACTGCAACTTTAAGTGAAACAAGGTATCTTCACTATTTCCTCCCACATCTGTCAGGATTGTGATTTTTTTTCTCAAGAAGAAACATAAAAAGGATACTGGAAACAAAATTATTTGGGGACCTGCTGTACTCCTTTTGAATTTCTGAACCCAGAATCTGTGAGTGTAATGAAAGGGTTATTTTATATGAATACTTTGGGATGATTTGTTACAAAGCAACAATAAGTGATACACTGAAACAGGCCCAGCCAACAAACTCTTAAAAGAGAGATCTTTGTTGCAGTATAGTGTAAAAACACATAAGTGCAAATATCCTAAGTATCTCTCAATTAGTTTTCACAACATAACTGTGGGGCCTCCCTGGTGGCACAAGACATTAAGGCACAATACTACAAAGCTATCCATAGCCACTGTAGCACGAGTTCGATCCCCAGCCTGGGAGATGATCCACCACAGACCTCTCCTGTCTCACCCACTGCTCCCCTCAGCAGTGTATTTCAGTGGATCTGCCTGTTCTGCTCCCCACTCTGTCTCTGGTGAATCCCACACACACACACCCACCTCTGGCCTGCACCCCAGTTCTTGTATGCATAAATAAATACTTCTTTAAAAAAGTTTGAGTTATGCATATTATCATTCAACATATATTTTGAGCACCTACTCAAATAGGCAGGGATTTGCAGCCTAATTGGATATGTAGGCACCTGCCTCGTCCACTGTCCATTCTAGTAGAAATGACAGACAAGAACACAAAGAAAAAAATAAACACATACACTGATAAACACTAGCTAATGAACAGCAAGCTAAAACAATAACTAGCATGCTATTCACTGTCGTAGAGTAGCTGGAGGGTGGAACTGTGTGGAATGAACACATCTTAGATGAGATGTTTCAGTAAAAACCCCTCTGAGGAACTGATATGTGAACTGAGACTTGGGGAATAGAAATCAGCCATCTGAAGCACCTCAAGGATGATTTTTCAGACAAGATATATAGGAAATATGAAGGTCCCTAAATGAAAAAGAACTTGATCTTCTGTTGAAGACAGCTTAATGGGGTTGGAGTGAGTCGGAGAGAGGGACAAATGGTAGATGAGGTCAGAGAAATGATAAGGCACCGGATCGTGTAATGCCTTATAAGGCATAGTGAGGCATTTGGACTTTAAACCCAATGCAATGAGAAGCCAGTATGAGGGCACAAGCTATATAATCAGATTTCTGTTTTTAAGTTTTCACTGTTCAGAAATAAACCTCCACATTCATGATCAATAAATTTTCAACAAGACAATGCAATGGAGGAAAGAATAATGCAATGGTACTGGGACAACTGGCTATCCACATGGAAAGAATAAAGTGGGGCCTCTCCCTCATACCACAGACAAAAACAACTCAAAGTGGATCACAGACTTAAGTGTAAGAGCAAAAATTATAAAACTCTTAGAAGAAAATATAGGGGTAAATCTTTTAAAAAAATTATTATTGAAATACTTTTTTTTTGTTAAAGATTTATTTTTATTTCATTATGCATAGAAGAACTGGGGTGTAGGCCAGAGGTGGGGGGTGAGAAGATTCACCAGAGACAGAGTGGGGAGCAGAGCAGGCAGATCTAATGAAACACACTGCTGAGGGGAGCAGCGGGGAGACAGGAGAGGTCTGCTGTGCCATGTGGGTCCTCTCCCTGGCCGGGGATTGAACTCAGGCTGCAGTGGCTGTGGATAGCTTCATAGTGCTGCAGCTTAGCCCCTTGTGCCACCAGGGGGGCCCCAGATTAGGAATTTTGAAGAGTCCACAGGACTTGCAAATGGGTTGGTCTTGGAGAATGGGGGTCAGGGAGGATTGACTCATTAAGTAAGAGAAAGGAAACAAAAAATAAATACTATCAACATACACCAGAAACTAAGATGGCCTCCGCCTGTGTTTATTTCACCATGATTCAAACCCAAGGTCTTAGTTCTTGCAATGGGGGCTCTCCTATATCCCTGAGATCTGGATCCATCAAGTTTGAGTGGTAGAGCCCTTTGCCAACAGACCTGCTTACTGGTCCAATGTCCCTGAACTCCTCACTCCCTAATCTTCTACCTCTCTTGAGAGAACCACTTCTGGAGCAGAGTTCACCAACTCTTACCAATTAGCTCCTTAAGTCTCAGGCCTTCCCTGTCTGGGACTAGACTTAGTTGTGTCTTGCAGTGTGGCTCAGTGTGGGCCCCTGAATCTCTCTCATCACTCTGTGAGACAGAGTTTGCATCTCTATTACCTGTGATCACAAATGACTTGAGATATTTCTGCTCCTTGATTCTAAGTCAGGAGGGAATGGGAAGGCCAAAGAAGGGCTAGGTAGACAGCCACCAGGAAGAAACAGGCCCACATATTGATTGTCGCTGAGTGTCAAGCACCTGGCAAATGGTCACGAACATTCACTGAAAGTTCACTTTGTGCCAGACACTCTCTTGAGTACTCTACACATCTTATTTCATCGTCACGAAAATCCAATAAGGTATTAGCTCCATTTTACAGATGAAGAAACTGAGGCATAACAAGGGTCAGTCCTTGGGCCTCTCTGGTGACAAAGGGGTTAAAGTCTCAGCACTGTCAAATGATCTCCAGTCACTGCCACAAGAGTTCAACTCTGGGCCAGGGAGGGGACCCACACAGGTGCAGGAGACCTCTCCTGTGTTGCCTCTTGCTCCCCTCCGCAGTGTATTTCAGTAGATCTGCCTGTTCTGCTCCCTACTCTGCCTCTGGGGAATCCTCTCACTCCCTGCACCTCTGGCATGCATCCCAGCTCTTCTATGCATAAATAAATAAAAAATAAATCTTATATATATATATATAAAAGGGTCAGTCCCTTATCCAGGGAGACGTGAGTAGTAAATGACAACTCAAGAGACCAAACCAGGCAATCTTACTCAAGTTCGTGTTCTTACCCACTACTTTACACTGCTCCTTGTAGAACCTAATCTTACCCTTCAAAAGACCCTTAGAGATAAGAACCGTAAGTCTCATTCCCACTTCATGGATAAAGAAACTGAGGTACAGAGATATTAACTTGCCCAAGTCCACACAAATAATGAATGGCAAATTCTTCAAACTGGAAGAGACTGTAAGAATAAAAATATCTGTTTCCAAACTTTAACTGACAGGCTCTCTGTGCACATTATTTGTATTCTAAAACCCTGACCTTCCATGGGGCCTGGTGACACAAGGGTTAAGTCTCAGCACTTATCAAGCTATCCAGAGCCACTGTGGCATGAGTTCGATGCCCGGCCAGGGAGCTGACCCACAAAGCTCAGCAGACCTCTCCCGTCTTAGCCGCTGCTCCCCTCAGCAGTGGATTTCAGTGATCTGCCTGTTCTGTCTCTGGTGACTCCTCTCACCCCTGCACCTCTGGCCTGCACTCCAGCTCTCGTGTGCATAAATTAAAAAATCCTAAAAAAAATCCCACAGGGCCTCCCTGGTGGCGCAGTGGGTTAAGCAACGCACTATGAAGCGAACCGCAGCCACTGCATCATGAGTTCCATCCCTGCTGCCAGCCAGGCGGGGGACCCACATGGCGCAGCAGACCTCTCCTGCCTCGCCCGCTGCTCCCCTCAGCAGTGTACTTCCGTTGATCTGCCTGTTCTGCTCCCCACTTTCTGTGGTGAATCCTCTCACCCCCCATATCTCTGGCCTGTACCCCAGTGCTTGTATGCATAAATAAATAAATCTTTAAAAAAAAAATCCCACAAAACCTTGACCTTTCTGTATAATTCTAGGTTCTTGCCTAATTCTCTACTAGAAGGAACAAATCAATAAAAGGCATTTATCCTTGTAGGGATTTAAAGAAATTCCTACACTAAGAACTGAACTACTCCCCTCCCAAACTGTAAGCATTTGCTTGATATTTGTAACCCGTTCTTTATATAAAGAACAAAAAATATATTTTTTTTGTTCTTTAAAATTTTTCCTCCTCATCCGTTTCTGGTTGGGTTGCTCAAAGATGCTCATCTCACCTTATCTACTCTGGCATGTCCACTGAAAACAGATACTCTTCATTTTACTCATTATGCCTTAACACAAAAACTCTTCTCACTAGGTTTCCAATTTCCTAGGATCATGTGTATATGTATAATGCAATGCCTCCTTATTTTCCTGCTTATCTTTCCTAAAATTGGATAGCCTTTCAGTTCCACCATATTCTAGGTCAACTCTTCCGCTTCCTTTCTAGTATATCTTATACTCGCTGGGTTATCAAAACATTTCAGGTGATTGTGGCTGTAATGTCAAGGCCATGCTTTGTGTAATCAGAAGTTTGGAGCTGGAAATCAATATGTACTTTGACTTCCAGAGTCAGCAGCACTGGACACAACTACAAAATAGGTCAAAGTTTGTTCTTTGTAAGCTCCGCTTTATGCTTCTGTGCTTTTTATGCTTTATGCTCTTTATGCTTTCACTTTATGCTTCTGGGCTTTACCTCCTGAACTTTCTCTTCATCTACTCCTATTAGTTCTTATGTGTTCCTACTTTCTTCACTGGTCTTTTTGTTTGTTTGTTTGTTTGTTTTGTTTTTTAAGATTTATTTATTTATAGGGCCTCTCTGGTGGCGCAGTGGGGTAAGCAACACAATATGAAGCAAACCGCAGCCATTGCAGCACAAGTTCATCCCTGCCACTGGCAAGGGAGGGGACACATGTGGCACAGCAGACCTCTCCTGACTTGCCCACTGCTCCCCTCAGCAGTGTATTTTGGTTGATCTGCCTGTTCTGCTCCCCACTTTGTCTCTGGTGAATCCTCTCACTGCCCCTGCATCTCTGGTCTGTACCCAGTTCTTGTATGGCCAGAGGTGTGTGGGGAGAGGGTGGTGAGAAGATTCACCAGAGACAGAGTGAGGAGCAGAGCAGGTGGATCTACTGAAATACACTGCTGAGGGGAGCAGAAAGTACCCACATGCTGTACCATGTGGGTCAGCTCTCTGGCTGGGCATCAAACTCATGCTGCAGTGGCTGGTGATAGCTTGATAGTGCTGAGACTTAACCCCTTGAACCACCAGGGAGGATTTTTGGTGGTCTTTTCATTTTTTGTTTAAAGATTTATCTATTTATGCATATAAGCACTGGGGTACAGGCCAGAGGTATGTGTGTGAGGTGAAAGGATCCACCAGAGACAGAGTGGGGAACAGAACAGGCAAATTGAATGAAAAACGCTGCTGAGGGGAACAGCAGGTGAGGCAGGAGAGGCCAGCTGCGCCATGTGGGTCACCTCCCTGGCCAACGGCAGGGATTGTACACGTGCTGCAGTGGCTGCAGTTTGTTTCATAGTACGTTGCCTAACCCAGTGCATTGGTGGCCTTTTCAAAGCCTGCTCTCAAGAAAGGATTTGGACTAATTCACACTAAGGTATTAATGACTACTAAAACTCAATACACTCTTAGGGTATTTGCATAGGGATTAAAGACAGAATCATCAGCTGCAGGTGTTTAGGCTTCAGAGAACCTAGAGGGGAAGGTAAAATTTCTCAAGAACCTTCAAAGGACAAACCTATTTCACATACTGTGCTGACATCTGAGTGAGGTTTGTTGATCTTTCCTTGATATACCTAGTTCAATACCTCCCATGGTAGTTAAATTGCTCTCTTAATTGTTTTCTTCAGGAAATTGGTGGTTTTTTCCTTCTTCATGAATAACTTGAGTATGTCCCATCTTAGAATACTGTATTACTGCAGTGAAGCCATCTCAGGTGTCATGGCTAAGAGTATAGAGCCAGCTTTTAAGTTACAAAGTCAATATAAAACATTCCAAGAGTGGGCACTGCCCATTCAGAATTGCTACAACACTGTGGAAATGTTCGAAGACTCAGCCGCTTGTACAAACCTTGGTCCAGTCACCATAATCAGCAACAGAATGGTATTGGGGATGGGTCATTTATTCATTTCTTTAACATGTAATTAACACCTACTGGGTGCCAGATATTTTTCTCCTTACTAAGTGGTCTAGCAGGGAACAAGTTAAAGAGTTTATTCACATGAAGCTTACACAGTTGGGGGTTGTAGAAAACATAAAATGTATCAGGCGTGATTAAAAAGAAAGCAAGTATGGCTTCCCCGGTGGTGCAGGGGTTACAGCCACAGTGCTATCAAACTAAGGCCAGCCACTGTAACACAAGTCTGATCCCCAGCTTGGGAGCTGGCCCACATGGTACGGCAGACCTCTCCTGTCTCGCTCACTGCTCCCCTCAGCAGTGTATTTCAGTCAGTCTGCCTGTTCTGCTCTCCACTCTGGTGAATCCTCTCATCCACACACACACACACACACACACACACACACACACACACACACACACACCATCACCTCTGGCCTACACCCCAGCTTTTATCCAAAAACAAAAATAAAAGCAAAGAACCTAAATCCATACTGCCTTCCTCTGTACACAGAGAACATAAAATAACCTTGTAAAAATTATGTAGAACCAGAAAATGCCCCCCCCCCCGCAAGAGTAATTACATTTCTAATGTCACTGGTGCACTGTTCCTAGCTATATAAACTAAATTCAAACTTGTGATGGTTACATTTCTTGTAGCTCAAAATCTATAGGACTGCTTCCTGGGTTGGAAGCCTCACGTTGACCTAACGAACTCGATGGTGAGACTCTTATTCCGGTTAACAGTTCCACTTTGTTCAAGCACCCAGTCAACATCCTTAATTCTCATGCCTGACTTGTCAGACAGCTTCTTGCCATCCTAAAATTTCCTGGTATTGAACTTGCTCTGTTCCCGCAGGAGGCAAATTGTAGCATCCAAAGCATCTTATTCTCCAGAAATGCTCTTGGACGACCAAACTAGACTCACCATTCACTGGGAAGGCCTCAACTAGTCTGGTCGTGCCAGCCAAGGCCAGGACTTCCAGCTAGGATGGGGCAGACACTCGAGGCAGTGTCCAGCCGCCCCATCACTCCGACCCCCCGCCTAGAACTCTCTGCCACGCGCCTGCGCCGCATCCTCTGCCTGCAGCGTGATGTTCCACTGGGCTGAAACGCTCGGTCACGTGACTCGCTCAATCCAATGCCTGACGTCCGTGCTTGGGAGTCTGGTTGCTAGGCGACCCCAGTCCTAGCCCAGCTTCTGCTCTGTGGGATTTATCCTGAAATTTAACTCCGGCAGTGGCTCGGGCTCCTGGACGTGTGGATGCCTCCGAGGACTCATCGCAACGGTCGCCTCTCTCTAGCTGAAGCCTCATCCCCTTGCGCCTTTGGGCTTCAACCCGGGCGTCTCGGCCTGCGGTTCCTCCGGTTCCCGCGCGGCTGAGCAAGCTACTGCTGGCTAGTAGTCCCGGGCAGGGCGTCCTGGAGCTGCCTCGCGGCAAGTGTTGTCAAGGTTTATTTAGTCTTCTTATTTTGGCCAGAGATGGAAAACGGGCAATAGAAACACTATGTATTGTGCGTCTGACCTGAAACGATTGTGTCTTGAATAGTTGTCTAAGATAACATATTTCACTTACAAAAATCAAAGAATATTACTAGAAGTGAGAAAGTCCAAATATCACACCCATAAAGCACTTTACCACTCAGAACATTGACTACTGAGGCTTCAGTTAGGTTGCATGCTATTGACCTCATATCTTATTTATAAAAGAAAACAGCTATTTTCTTGTCTATGTACCTTACAAACTTGACCAATAGGCTGGCCCCTGGCTGACACTGAGGAAATGCTGGGGTGGATGAATAAACTATTTTGAGCAACCAGCTGTTGATCTACTTATGGGGGATTTTTTTAACGTTTGTTGATGACTATTGTGAGCTTCTTGCCTGTCAGCAGAAAGTGAGGCAAAATGGAAAATTCTGGGACTATTCGTGATCATAATTGCCCACACAAAATACACCCTTTAAAATTTTCGCTTATAGGCATAAGGGACTTTTTGGGGGTGGTGGAAATATTCTAAAACTTGGATTGGTAATGGTTGCACAAGTTTGAAAAAAAAAAAAATCATTGACTTGCACACTAAAAACTAGGTAGGACCTCCCTGGTGGCGCAGCGGGTTGAGCGCCACACTGTGGAGCGTCCAGCCACTGCAACACGAGTTCCATCCCTGCCCAGGGAGGTGGCCGCAAGGCATGGCGCAGCATCCCTCTCCTGCCTCTCCCACTGCTCCCCTCCGCAGTGTATTTCAGTCGATCTGCCTGTTCTGCTCCCCGCTCAGTCTCTGGTGAATCCTCTAAACCCCATCTCCCCTCCCTCATCCCCCCCCCCCGCCTGTACCCCAGCTCTTGTATGCATACATTAAAAAAATGTTAAAAAAAACCCCAATATAATATGTATTATTTATTTCACAGGTTAACTAGAAGGGCGGGTGAAAGTAAATATATCAAGGGTTGTATTTAGAAGGAAACTGGGAGTATAAGGAATTTATAATAAAGCAGAATACTTTATCATGGATGTAATTATACTACAGGAAACTGTCTCATACATGCTTCACTTGTGTAAGAGCAAAACCTGTGCTTCAAGCATCGATCCTTGGACCCTCTAACACGTGTAATGATGTTCTCCTGGGCTGAATTGCCTGGTGTGAGTTAATTCATAGGTGGTTTTATCTAAACAGCATCTCCCCATTCTCCACTTTGTGTTACTTTAGAACCTCAAGTTTAAAACATTTTCCCTTTAGTCATCGATTATTGAGAATTCAGTCTTATCAGCTGAGTCAGGTCTGTTTGCCCAGAGTGTGTAGTTTGTAATTAACAATCAGCCCTGGCATTTGTCTAATGCCTTTCTCTTTATTTATTTATTTATTTATTTATTTAAAGATTTATTTATTTATGCATACAAGCACTGGGGCACAGGCCAGAGGTGGGGGGGGTGAGAGGATTCACCACAGAGAGTGGGGAGCAGAACAGGCAGATCAACAGAAGTACACTGCTGAGGGGAGCAGCGGGCCAGGCAGAAGAGGTCTGCCTCACCATGTGGGCCCCTCCCTGGCCGGCAGCAGGGATCGAACTCGTGTTGCAGTGGCTGCGATTTGCTTCGTAGTGCGTTGCTTAACCCACTGCGCCACCAGGGGAGGCCCAATGCCTTTCTCTTTAAGGGACAGACTGATGGTGTATTTTTGACTGCATGTCATCACGTAACTGCGTAACAAGGATACCCTTATGTGGCTGGGTGGGCCTTCCCATATTATTATTATTTTTTAAGACTTATTTATTTATGCATGCAAGAACTGGGGTACAGGTCAGAGGTGCAGGGGGTGAGAGGATTCACCAGAGACAGAGCGGGGAGCAGAACAGGCAGATCAACTGAAATACACTGCTGGGGGGAGCAGCAGGCAAGACAGGAGAGATCTGCTGCGCCATGTGGGTCCCCTTCCTGGCCAGCACAGGGATCAAACTCATGCTGCAGTGGCTGTGGATGCTTCACAGTGGGGTGCTTAACCAGCTATACCATGTGGGGCCTGGGCCTTCCCTTAGATAAAGTCAAGAAGGGTTAGCTCTTACAGGACGCATTTTGCAGATGAAGAGGAGTACTTAGAAGCTGGTGACCACTGAGAAAGGCAAAGAGGAATGCTCTCTAAAGGAGATGCATAGGAGATGGGGTGGGACTTGGAAAAAAAATCTCATTGTTTTCTTTGAGAAAAAATTCAATAGCACAAAGATTACATTAAGGTGGCCTATTTTATAATAGTAACACTGCTGAGCTCTCAGGATGAAATCAGACAAACAAAACTACATGTCACCTGATCAAATGGTCAAGGAGAGCTCTGTCCATCTCCTGAATCCTACTCTTCATCTTTGTTAGATGGTCAAGCAGAGGTTTTCTGTGCCCTCTCCTGGCTTGACTTTGAAACTGCATAACAGGGACAGCCTCCTCTTCTAGGTGGGCCTTCCCTTAGATAAGTACAGACTCTTGCATCCATGTCTCTGGCCCTAGGAGGTCCATCTCAGGCTACAGGGTGTTACTTGGTGTCTAGGTGAGGGTAGATTTTGTGTCAAGCTCCAGAGGTCCCGTCCATAAACTGGATGGAGGGACTGAACAACCAATCTCATGTTTAAATAGTACCTAATGGGCCTCCCTTGGTAGCGCAAGGGGTTAAGTCTCAGCACTATGAAGCATCCACAGCCACTGCAGCACAAGTTCGATCCCCAGCCAGGGAACTGACCCACAGGGTGCAGCAGACCTCTCCTGCCTCACCCGCTGCTCCCCTCAGCAGTGTGTTTCAGCAGATCTGCCTGTTCTGCTCCCTATTGTTTCCAGTGAACCTTCTCACCCCCACTCCTCTGGCTTGTACCCCAGTTCTTGTATACCTAAGTAAATAAATCTTTAAAAAAAATAGTACCTACTATATTTTCAAAAATGATGTTATTAGTGGAGGTCATGCCGTGTGAGTGTGTTCAAGATTCCTTGAGGCATAGTTGAGTGTGTTACTTTATAGGTCGAATTAACAGAAGCGTGGAGACTTTGACAAACTTTGAAGGAACCATTCTGAACAGGCTGAAAATATCTGGTTTTCTTTAGGGCTAAGGGATAAAGGATTTAAAGATTGAGTAACAAGGGGAATGGAGTGTCAGCGTAAGCCCCAGAGGGAGGCTGGAGTTGCTGTGGGATCACTTCTCTCTGCAAGCACAGACAAGTTCAAAGTGTTGACTCCTGCAGAACCCTTGCCTCACACGCGAGACCAAAGGGATCCATGCAGGCAGCTGAGGGCCCCCAGCGCTGCCCTCACACTCCGGCTGGCACAGTTTGGGGCTGAAATAGTGATCACCCAGTGCTGCTTTCCACTCACCTGCTCACCAAACATGTCTTGTCTGTTTTTTCATAAGCACTGACTTTAGAAGCCAGCTGAAAGGACAAAGCAGATATTTTATCAAGTCAAATAAATTGTATTAATATTATAAAGCACACAATTCTATTGCAAAGCACGTGTTTCTTTCCCAGATGTCTCCCCCTGCCCAGAGAAGACTTTTTTTTCTGGAGAAAAATCTCAATAGACATTTTTCCAAAAATGATTTATAGCTGGCCAACAGGCACATGAATAAGTGCTCACCATCACTTATCCTCAGGGAGATGCAAATCAAAACCATGATGAAATTTCACCGCACACCTGTGGGAATGGCTATCAAGAGAGGGGCCTCCCTGGTGGCCTAGGGGTTAAGTCTCAGCACTATCACCTCTGTGGCCTGAGTTCAATCCTTGGCCAAGGAGCTGACCCACACATGGAGTAGCAGACCACTCCTGTCTCGCCTACTGTTACCCTTAGCAGTGTATTTCTACTCCCCACTCTGTCTCTGGTCTTTCCCCTCACCCCCCACTCCTCTACCTCTGGCCTACACCCCAATTCTTCTACAAAACAAACAAATAAGTAAGGGCAGGAGATAGCAAGTGCTGTCAAGAACAGTGAGAAAAGGGAACTCTTGTGCACTGTTGGTAGGAATATAAACACAAACAGAATGGAAATTCCTCAAAAAATTAAAAAGAGAGCAATTCTGCTTCTGAATATATATTTGGAGAAAGTGAAAATACTAACTCAGAAAAGATTCATACACCACAATATTCAATGGAGCATTACTTACAATCATCACACTATAGAAACAGTGTAAGTGTCCACTGGTGGAGGAATGGATAGAGAAATTGGAATAGTATTCAGCCATGAACTCTTGCCATTTGTGACAAGATGGATGGGTCCTGAGGGCATGATGCTAAATGTGAAAGTCAGACAGAGGAAGACAAGTACCATATGCTCGCTTTCACGACGTGGAACCTAAAACAAAATGAAACAAAGGAAAAATAAAAAACAAGCTCGCTCAAACAGTGGTGGGGGGGTGGTTGGCAGAGTGGGTGAAGGGGTCAGAAGGTTCGAACTTCCAGTTATCAAATAAGCCCTGAGGTTGAACACACAGCATGATGATTATTAACACAGTTAGTAATACCATATTCCATATCTGAAAGTTGCTGGGAAATCTTTTTTTAAAGATTTATTTATGCATACAAGAACTGGGGTACAGTGAGAGGGTTCACCAGAGACAGAGCGGGGAATGGAGGGGACCTACAGGCACACACTGCTGAGAGGAGCAGCAGGTGAGACAGGAGAGGTCTGCTACGCCATGTGGTCCACTCCTTGGTGGTCGGAGACCAAAATCTTACTGCAGTGGCTGCAGATAGCTTCATAGTGCTGGGACTTTAAGCCCTGTGCCACCAGGGAGGTCCCGCTAAGTCCTTTTTTAAAAGGTTATTCAGAAAGACTCTGTTTCCAGACATCTAAAACATTCTTTTTTTATATACTTCAAATTATTATTTTTTATTAACTTATTTATATATATTTGACATCAACTGTAGTTCCCACCACCATTTCACCAGTGCACCATCACCTCATCTAATACATTTTTTTAAAAAAATGCATTTTCATGGCCTACCCTGGTGGTGCAGTGGGTTAAGCAGCACACTATGAAGCAAACCGCAGGCACTGCAACACGAGTTCAATCCCTGTTGCTGGCCAGGGAGGGGACCCACATGGCGCAGCAGACCTCTCCTGCTGTGCCCGCTGCTCCCCTCAGCAATGTACTTCAGTTGATCTGCCAGTTCTGCTCCCTGCTCTGTGGTGAATCCTCTCACCCCCCCCCCCACCCCGTACCTCTGGCCTGTACCCCAGTGCTTGTATGCATAAATAAATCTTTAAAAAAAACGCATTTCCATTTTTCCTCGCTTAGAGAAAGGTTCCTCCCACCACCACCACCCCCCACCCCCCCCACCCCGCTTCAAATCTTCTGAGTTTTAAAAATATTACTTTGAATGGGAGAACCAGGTTTTGGGGCCGCACTTCCGCGGGGGCACTGTGGGTGCACGGAGTAGGGAGCCCCAGACCCGGCTCTGTTTACCAAAGGAGCCTGCAAAGGCCAGAGGCCGAAGTCCAGAGGGGGGTGGGGCGGGGGAGGAGAGCAGCGGGTACCTGCAGCGCCTGCCCTGCCTCTGATCCCGGGCGCCCTGCCCTTTGAGCGCCCGCGGCCCGCGCACCGGCACTCTGGGGCGGCGCGGTGACCCGCGAGGTGGTGCTGGCTGGAGACGGCGGCGGCAGGCGGTATGCTGCGGTTGCTGGCGTCCGGCTGCGTCCGGGCCCTGGGGGCCGGCGGGGGCGCACGGGGGCTGCCCACCACCGGGCTCTGCGACCCCTGGCGCAGCCTGAGCAGCCAGGCCTCTGACCTCCCCTTCAACCAGCCCCCCAGTTCCGAGTTCGTGGCCCGCTCGGTGGGCGTTTGCTCTATGATGCGGCTGCCGGTGCAGACCTCCCCCGAGGGGCTGGACGCAGCCTTCGTCGGGGTGCCTCTGGACATCGGGACCTCCAACCGGCCCGGGGCCAGGTAAGGTCGCCGAGGCGGGGGGGGGGGGGGGGGGGGGGCCCNGGGGGCGGGGGGGGGGGGGGGGGGGGGGGGGGCGTGGCCAGACGGCCCGCCGCGGGGCGCCCGGAGGCACGCTCCTCCTGGGCCGCGGCCGACTCGGGCTTGCCCCTAGCGGGCAGACGGCGGGTGCCCTCCTCGCTCCCCGGCAGCCCAGAAACGTGCGGTGCTTTGGGGGAAAAAGGGCCTGGCCTTCTCCAGGGCACCTCGGCTTGCCGACACTGTAACGGCGACCGCGTTTTCCAGAGGCAGCGCGTACTAACTACTTCCCCAAACCACCTGACAGCATCGCTGAAAGTCAGGCATTTTTCCTAACATCAAGTCAGAGGAAATAACAATCCACTTTCCTGGTTATTGAGCATCAGCTCCTTCTGACTCAGCCCAGCCACTTTCCGTCTGAATTCTAAACGCCATCATTTATTGTCACTGAAGGCAAGGCCCTCTGCGTAGATGACCTCATCATCCTTACAGCAACAGGGAAAAGTAAATATCGTTGTTCGTATTTTACAGACTAGGAAACCGAGCCTCAGGGAGATTAAGAAATTACCTAAAACCATTTAGTAATTGATGATGGGTGGGCAACTAAGTTTGTGCCTTCTGATCTTTTCCATAGGTAGCCTATCTATTAGTAGGATCTGGGGCTCCCCCCATAACGCCTCCTGCCATGTTTTTTACTATGCTCCCCCACCACCACAGCTGGAGCATCTGGAGGCGGTTTTGGCTGGAAGCTGTGCTTCTGGCATTTGGTGGGCACAGACCAGGCTGCTGCAAAACACCCTGCAGTGCCCAGGACCTCACCCTCGCCCAGCCCCAGACACTGAGGTTAAGAAGGCGGACTCCTGCACCTTTAGGGGTGTCTCATGGGATCATTCTTTCTCTAGATTTGGACCCCGCCGAATCCGGGAGGAGTCCGTGATGATCCGGAGAGTCAACCCCAGCACCGGGGCCCTGCCCTTCCAGTCGCTCATGGTCGCAGACCTTGGCGATGTGAACGTCAACCTCTACAACCTCCAGGACAGCTGCCGCCTGATTCGAGGGGCCTATGAGAAGATCGTAGCAGCTGGCTGTATTCCTCTGACCTTGGGTAACGCGCCTCGAGGGCCAGCGTGGCCCTGGGCTGGGGTTACTCACAGTGGGCGGGTAGACTGCTGCTTCTCAGGCACAGGAGACCCCATGTTCCCCCTGCCTGTGTTTTAACTGCTGGGGAGGGAGAGACACATCTTTGGACTAGCAGGACCACAGGGATGGACTAGGGGGCAGTAGTGGGGCATTTGCCTCAGGGCAACATTTAAGGGGCTCTGACAAAGTCCAGTGTGTGTGTGTGTGTGTGTGGCTCCCGTGCTGCTAGGAACAGCAGTTACTGACCATCTTTCTGCACTGTATCTTCATTTTTTGGCGTCATTTTTGATTTTTGAAAATATCACATTCACATAGCACTTACTTGCTTCCTGAGCTTTTTGGTGTTTCTTAAATTTTGCATCCTGGGGGCCTCCCTGGTGGTGCAGTGGGTTAAGCAAGGAGGGGCCCATGTGGCGCAGCAGCCCTCTCCTGCCTCGCCCTGCTCCCCTCAGCAGTGCGTTTCAGTCCGTCTGCCGGTTTTGCTTCGCAGTCTGTCTCCGGTGGATCCTCTCACCGCCCATACCTCTGGCCTGTACCCCAGCTCTTGTGTGCATAAATAAATCTTTTAAAAAAAAATCAAAAAAATTTTTTGCACTCCTGTAAGTGCCTGTACTCACCTTTGAGCTCTTGGTCCCAGAGCTGGGAAAGCTGCCACAGGGGACTCGGCTGTGACCTTTTAACTATTCCAAGGGCATTGTTTTAGTGACTTTGAGAGACTAGCAATGGGGCGTTCTTTTGCTCCTCGTTGGGGTTGGGTCCGTATCAGTCTGTGGGGCAGCTTTTCCCTGCCCTTCTCCACCTTGTCCCCTGAACTCAGTCACATTGTTCTCTTCTGGTTCACACGTAGTTAAAATGACATGATCTTTCTTTAGTATCCAGTTTTGTTTTTGCCAAGCTAAAGAGCCGCGCCTGCTGAGCACAGAGGCCAGGAGTGTGGTTTCTGAACCGCAAGACTTGAAATCTCAGCTCCACTGTGCACTGGCTTCATTTCCTTGTTTGTAAAATAGGAATAACAGAGGCCCCGCTGGCCTGCTGCTCTTGTGGGAGGGGCCTGTAGTGAAAATGCCCAGCATGGTGCCTGGGGTGTTGCACTTTTTTTTAATGCATACAAGAACTGGGGTGTAGGCCTGAGGTGGGGAGGTCAGTTTGAGAGGATTCACCAGAGATAGAGTGGGCAGCAAAACAGTTGGACTGACTGAAACACACTGCTGAGGGGAGCAGCGGGTAAGGCAGGAGAGGTCTGCTGTGCCATGGGGGTCAGTTCCCTGACTGGGGATGAACTTAGGAAGCAGACCATAGCTTGACAGGGCTGAGACTTTATCCGCTGCACCACCAGGGAGGGCCTGTGTTTTGCTTCTTTTTTTTTAAAAAAAGAGATTTATTTATACATACAGGAACTGGGATACAGGCTCAGAGGGGTGGGGATGAGAGGATTCACCAGAGACAGAGTGGGGAACAGAACAGGCAGATTGACCGAAACACACTGCTGAGGGGAGCAGCGGGCATAGCAGGAGAGGTCTGCCGAGCCATGTGGGTCCCCTCCCTGGCTGGCAGCAGGGATCGAACTGGTGCTGCAGTGGCTGTGGTTTGCTTCATAGTGCCTTGCTTAACCCACTGCGCCACCAGGGAGGCCCTGTGTTTTGCTTCTTTATTCATTTTTGTGCCTGGCATCTTTTAAACTTCAATAAGTGTCAGCTGTTATTTTTAATTACTATCAATAGTAAAACCTAGAAAATCTTGTGCTGCCCAGTATGGTAGCCACTAGCCCCATGTGGCTATTTTAATTAAAACTATTTAAATTACTAATTTATTAATTTGAGCAAAAATTAAAATTCAGTTTCTCACTTGAGCCACATTTCAGTAGCTACATGTGACTCATGGCCACTGAAGTAGCCAGTGAAAAAAATGGAACTGCAACTTTCACCGCAGAAAGTTCTATTACACATAGCTTTTCTGGGCATTTTACCTGTAAGTCTTAACTTATTTCATTGCCTTTTAAAAATGCCAGTGTAATCTCAAACATCCAGAGTCCATTTTCTCACTACTGAGCTAGATCTTATTTCAGCTGGGGTTACAGTTCTTCGATTTAAATGGAAGGGTGGCAGAATTGAGCAGACTGAAGATTGTTCCATGTAATGCATGGTCCCCTAATCTTATCCACATTCCACATCTTTCTTCGTTGTCTTTGCAGGTGGAGACCACACAATCACATATCCCATATTGCAAGCAGTGGCAAAAAAGTAAGTTCCAAGTGTCTGGGCTGAGTGAGGTTTCAAAATCCAGGAGCCAGGGAGTGAGTAGCTTGTTGTGGATGGCATCAGGTAACTTCTGCTGGCTCAGGTCTTAGGGATCATAGGAAATCCCCTGCTGAGTTGCTTCCCTGCATCAAAATGAACTCTGAGCTGAGCTCCCAGTGTCTGGTGTCTGTCAGTCACAGCTGGAAGCCAAGACAATTTATTAACACCCCTGCCACACTCCTTTGTAGAACTGCCCTGGGATGCTCGTTCAGCATTTTCAACTTGCCTGGGTTTCTGGAAGATGAGCCCCTAGGGGAGTAGTTAGCCTCAGTTTCTGTTTTGCTTCAAAGACCAAATACACATACTGAAAGGTACAGTGAAGTGTTACTGAGGAAAGGCCCCATTTTTTCCTGAAAGAGAATCTTACACGGAGGGTGAGATGATGGATTTCCCAGTAACGGGGTCTACGAGACATGGACTGACTTTGGTTAATTAGTTTGCGAAAGGACAGGGCCCAGGCTGGGGTCGCTCCAGAATACAGATATGGGAAGGGCTTGCAAGCAGCAGGCTCCTTGGGGCTGGGTGTATGTATCTTTCCCCGTCATTTGGGCTTGGGGTGTGTGTTTACTTGGGGTGCATGCAGGGCTGGTGGGGAGGCTGGAGGGACAGTGGAGTGGAAGCCGCTTCTTGTGACTCTGATCAGCTAGTGCATCCTCAGCCCAGCTCCCCCGAGCCGCTGCCCTTCCTTCTCATGCTCCCAGCCCCCTCTGTCTCTCAGCAAAGAGAATTCTGGGTGATGGGGAGCAGGTGGTAGTTAAAGTGCATGGCAGTAATCTGCCTGACTCCTTGGAGTTTAATTGTTCTGAGCTGCTAAGTGATTTGAAAGCTGAGACGCGTTGTGAGGCTGGTCATTGATGCTGGGTCTCCCCTTCTGGGCTATGAGTGAGCAGCCTTCAATGTTGGTGGCCTGGGGGTGCTTGGTCCCGCTGGGGGATGTGGCTTCTGAGCTGCCCTGTTGCCGGCAGGCATGGCCCCGTGGGGCTGGTGCATGTGGATGCACACATGGACACGGCCGACAAAGCCCTGGGAGAGAAGCTGTACCACGGGACGCCCTTCCGCCGCTGCATGGACGAGGGGCTCCTGGACTGCAAGCGTGTGGTGCAGATCGGCATCAGGGGCTCTTCTGTGACCGTGGACCCCTACAGATACAGCCGGAGCCAGGTGACGGAGCCGCGCTCCCTCCGCCCCAGCCCCGAGCGCCTTCCTCTCCAGTGCCCACGCTGGATTCAGTTTCCTAATCCAGTTCAGAAGGGAATGAAAGGCTAAACTTGCCTCAAGAAGGCCCGTGGGGAAGAGGGGAGCCAGGATGTCAGTGGGGGGCAGGAAAGGCCTCTTGTCACGGGGGTGGGGTGGGGAGGGTGGGGAAATGACAGAGCCCTCAGACATGCTGGCCTAGTCTTTGCTCTCGACCTCAGTGCGGGTGGAACGGCTCGTGTCCCCAGCGGGAACACCCAGCACTCTGCTTTCAGAGCATGCAAAGGCTGGTTTTCTGGAAAGAGCTGTTCGGGGGTGCTGGCCTGGGCTGCCCTGAATTTCTCTCTTGCCTTAGTGAAGTGTCCCTCTGACCCCACCCATAGGTCAGCTCTGGCCTCCTGGCCAGCCATTGTTCCTCCTTCCCCCTGGGAAGTGGGGGCAGAGTGGCTCCCTCATGGAGACTGGGGGTCAGTGTGCTGCGCACGCGTGGAGCTCGGCCTGGGGTTGGGGTGCAGGGAGGCCAGCAAATGCTTCCCCTTGACCTCTGAGCTTCTGCCCTCTCTGCAGGGGTTCCGGGTGGTCCTGGCTGAAGACTGCTGGATGAAGTCCCTGGTCCCTCTGATGGGGGAGGTGAGGCAGCAATTGGGGGGCAAACCCATGTACATCAGCTTTGATATTGACGGCCTGGATCCTGCCTATGCCCCCGGGACTGGGACGCCTGAAATCGCTGGTCTCACCCCCAGTCAGGTAAGGCGGCCCCACCAGTGACAATTCCTGGGGATGAGGGTTCTTATCTCCCACTTTCCTGGGACTCGAAGTGAGTCTCCAGGATGTTAAAAGCAGAGCGCCTGAGTGGCCTCAAGACCGACTGCGGGTTTGAATACTCACTGTTTAGGAGTGACCGATTTTTACAGTAACTCCTTTTAAATCTGGGGTGTAGTAGTTCTTCATTTGGTTTTTCCGCCTCTGTAGTTGGCTCGTGGGGACAACTGTAGTATCCTCCTCTTAAGAACAGTAAACTTTGCTTTAGCAGTTACATTTAAAAAGTGTGCAGTGGTATCAATAACCACCCGAGACATTCAGGAGTTCTAGAAACACCCAGGTAAAGCTCCGTAAGGTACACGCAGGAGGGCAGGATTGGAGTTTGGTTTTAACTGGAAGGGAAGCTCAGGAGGGTGGGGCCTTTATGTTCATCGGCTCTCCTTGGAGCCTAGAACAGCGTCTGATACATAAATAACGCCATTCAAAGGTAACTGTGAGTGAAGACTACTTACCTGCAGTCAATTGCCTTATGGCCTCTCAGAAAGGAGGACGGGGAAGGCTCCCTCTTCAAAGTTTGTTTCAGTTCCCATCAGAGATTTCTAAAACAGTTGTTATTCTTCATTCATCATCCTTCTGGGCTTTTCAGCTGTAAATCTTTCACACAAAGCAGCTCTCCTCCTACACACCCCTCCCGACTTGCAGCCACATATCTTGATAGTTACTGGTTCTCCTCCATCCTAGTGCTTTGCCTTCACGCATGCTCTGGTTGCTACCTGTGTTCAGATTATCCTGTGCTATTTTTGAAGTCCTTCACACTTGACCTGGAGATGACTGGCTTGCTTCTCTTGTCATCACACTCAGACCCTGGGGAGCAGACTGCGCCCCGATCATGGGCTCTGCCATGCCCGCCAGTGTGCCTGACTGTCGGCGAACGTTTACTAAGGCCAAGGAACAGTTTCTGGGCCAGGGTTCAGCATGGTGGGCTCATGGTTGCCCTTCTTTGTAACTTATAATGGCTTGACTTGGACAGGCTCTGGAGATCATCCGGGGCTGCCAAGGCCTGAACGTGGTGGGCTGTGACCTCGTGGAAGTCTCCCCGCTGTACGACCCTTCCGGTGAGTGGCGAGCGCACGGGTTGGTAGGCAGCCACAGCTTGAATGGCATTCATCCAGTTCACAAGGACAAATAGGATGGATGGGTCCTTTTGTACAACTCAGGAGCCTGCCAAGAATGTCCTACAAGGAAGAAAATAAACCTGTTACTACTGCATGCCTTACAAACTCCAGCTAATAACCTTAACAAAACCTCGGGGAGGTGGCTAATTATAATTAGCTTGCCCTCCAGTCGGCAGAGAATCCAGCCTGCCATTCAGTGGCACAGCGGAACAGGCTCCATCGCCTATGATATTTCATTCAAAAGTGAGCTCTCAAAGTATAAGTAATTTATTTAGAAAAAAATTATTTATTTATTTAGAAAGATTTATTTATGCATAAATGAACAGGGTATAGGCCAGAGTCATGGGAGGTGAGAGGACCCACCAGAGATAGAGCGGGGAGCAGAACAGGTAGATGGACTGAAATACACTCCTGAGGGGAGCAGTGGGCGAGGCAGGAGAGGTCTGCTGCACCATGCGGGTCCCCTCCCTCGCTGGGGATCGAACTCACGCTGCTGTGTGGCTGGTGCTTCACAGTGCAGTGCTTAATCCCTTGTGCCACCAGGGAGGCCCCTAAATAATATTTAATAGCATTAAAAAGCAAGGAGTAAGCGGATGTAGAAGTATTGGAAGCAGATGCCATCCCAGTCATATTAATTTCGAAAAGTTTACAGAAGATCTATTAACCCCAGAGGGTAGATCGTTAACACAATACACACCGTTGGAGCTTTTCCTTCTGGGAGAATCTGTTCTCAGAGCAAACAACCTTCAAACTTTAAAATACTCTTTCTGAATGACGCTTAATGGAACAGAATGCCAAGGGAAGTGAGTCCCGGGGAGTGGGGCCTCCCCCTATAGAAGGCAGGGCTCTGCAGGAGCCAGCTGCCGAGGCAGAGGGGCCCTGGGAGGCTGGAGCGGCCTGTGTGGTGCTGACGCAGGCTTCCCCTCTTTGTAGGCAACACGGCCCTCCTGGCGGCCAACCTGCTGTTTGAGATGCTGTGCGCGCTCCCCAAGGTGAAAACTGTCTGAGCCGGTGTTCTCCGGGATAAAACACCAGATCGTGTCGAGGACAAGTTCTCAGGAAGAAGCTATGAGCAAGCAGCTGAACCCTAAGAGTTTATGCCAACAAAACTTTTGCTCCAAATGTCGCTGGTGGCTGAGATCAGGGCATCATCCAGAGGAATGCTAATCCAAACAGTTCATACTTTTAAGGAGCAGGGGTTTAAAAAAAAAAAAAAAAAAAAGTAGCACTTGGGCTGTTTTGGCTTTTCCCCTCTGGTAAAAGACGCTGGGGGATGAAGAGGGAAGGATGGGGAATCTAGCTCAAGGGTACCTACACACTGAGGAACGGCCTCTGAGTCTATGAAACAACACTGTACAAACATTCCTTATTTCTGGGGCTCCTCCTCTGGCTGCTCAGGCCTGCAGCTTGACTTTAGGCCACGGTGAACATAAACACAAAGCTTGGAAGTGAGTAACACACGGATCCTAGTCAACTCCCCCCTCAAAAGCCCAGGGAGGTGCATGAAATGTTTTCTAAACCAGACACCAGGGACCCAGCAGACACTCAGGGACGCCTCCTTACCCGCCTCCCCCCTTGCCCGCCTCCTCTCCCAGCTGACACAGCCTCCGTGATGGTCGTTCCTGAATCTGCAGTTAAGACTGCTGATCTTAAGCATGTGTTGGGTTACACGCAAATTCAGTTCTGTAGCTGTACCCGTGACCACATCCTTGTCTGGTAATGCAAGAGCTACCCATAATCATCACACATTAAAATAGTTTATTTCTGTTTCCAGTCTGTAATAATCTTAAAATAACATCAGCTTCAGTGCCTGTTCACAATACAAAACAAAACAACATAAAAAAGACACCATTTGCCAAATAGGTTATTTGTTCTTAAGAGTATCAAAAGTGCAAAATATTCACCTTCTTTTCACATCAATCTTGAAAACACAATCACCCTCCTTGACAAGCTGAACAAAGGGGTTCAGCAGCCGCTCTGCTGCCTGTTTTCAAGGGATGACGTCGGGTGCATGGGCCTGAGCAACATTTCATCTGTAAGGGTGCCGTGCACCTGCTTTTAGAGAATTTGACTCAAAAAGAAAAAAATAAAAAACTCGAGTGTTCTTCCCAAAGCAAACCACTTTAAACACCTTCAGCTCGTGATCTTTTTTACCTCTGAGGAAAACGTGTTGATACACAGAGTGGGGTGGAGGTCAACCTCTTATTTGAAAACCATAACCGAATTTTCTCAGTCGTCAGGTGATGGCGGCAAGACTGGGTGGTCTTGTCACTGACAGGCTGGTGAGGCGGAGCTGCGGCTTCTGCCTTCACAGGCTGTGCCGACACCCGGCAGTGAGAAAGTATTTTTTACGTGGGTGCGTCTCTTACCAAGACTCGTTTTAAGCTAGTCTCCGCTCCCCATCTGCTAAACACGGTGCCTCGTCTGTGCCGACCACAGAACTCCACCTCTGCGAACAGCGATGCTGTCGGTTCCAGGGTCTCAAACATTAGCAAGTTAAAACCAAACCGGGCCCGTGACCACATGCAGGGCAGGTGGAGGTGGCATTGGCTGAGCGTGACAAGGGCTCATGTGTTTGACACAAAAGAGAGAAGTCAAAGAATTCATGGAAACGACATTGAGGAGGAAAGGCTGGATGACGTGGAGTAGCACTTCATCGAAAACGAACGCTTTCCTGGGGTGGATCTGCCAGCCCCCAGGTGACCTGCATGAGAACTTCCGGGCCAGAACATTTACCAGGAATGCTTTCAATCTCGTCCTCCTTTTCCTTTCTTAGCATAAATTGGGAGGTACACTGTCATTTAATTTTAATGATAAGTTTTTAAACAAAGGAACAACTCTGGGGGAGTTTTTGGTTTTCAGAAATTAGTGCTGGGAATCCCACTTGTAACAGAAGTGAAAAATAAAACCGATCACTGAACCAAAAACACTATCACAGAAACAAACCGGCCACGACAGGTCCAGAAAGCAATTCTGAGGACTGGCACCTCAAGGAGTCAGTTGAAATCCTCCATCACTTCTAACGGGGCCGGCTGCCACGAAGCATGGCAACTAGGGAAGGCGCTCACTTTTAGAGGATCCTGCGGAAAAACGAAGGCTGGCATGATTCTTTATTTTTAAAATAAAACTACAAACGCTGGGAAATTCCTGGCCTCCAAAAATTTATGAGGTACTCTAGCTCACTATTTAAGTTATTCAGGATCCAATGGCTTAGATTAAAGCGACCATGATCGAAGAAATACTTAGTATACACGCCCGTCACTGATGCCGACGCTTCACCTGACAAAGGGCGGGCTTGTCTGACGTCTGCAGAGGCTCCTCCTGATGTCGCCCAAACTCCATGGGGCTATTGTGCCCGAAAGAGAAAAGGGAAACTCTCTAACTGGCTGGTCTGATCCGGCCTGAGTCCAGGGGACAGGGGAGCTTGGCGAGCTAGGGGTGCAGATGACAGGCCTGACCCTGTCACTGGTGAAGCGGCTGCTAAGGGAGAAAACAATTCAGAGGAGACAGCGGCCAGAAGCTCAAAGTAAGCCATTTGCAAAACAGGAGTCTAGAACAAGTTTTGGTTCACTTGTCACAAAGAGGACTTGAAGATATAGAACTCGCGGGGTTAAGAGTGCTCAAAATACAACTGTTGAGACGTTGTAAGTTCCTTGATACAAAGACATGTCTGGCGTTTTACTAACGAGATACCATGGAGTGAAGAGGCTGCTTGCGGCAGGTGGGAAGAACGTGTCTGTAGTTAAGCATCTACTGGCTTAGAGCAGCTTATCTCTACGTTCAAAAAACGAGATTACAAGTTATGGCTCCTAATATCCTTACCCTAAAGGTGACAGAAGCAGAAAGGCATCTGAAGACATACACAGAGGTGGCTCAAAGTCGATACAGTACTTCTTGCCCATCAGCCCTTCCCTGTGCGGTTTAACGCTGGAGAGGCAGCCGAGGGGAGGCTCGCCCAGGGGTCCCTCAGCCACCAGCGCTCCCCCTCTCCTCCAGGGAAGAACTCTCATGTGCAGAACGCCCACTCACCCTGATCTTTTAAAATGGTGGCTGACAAACTGTCACGGGATACCCCCAAGATAGACTCTTAGCTTCCTGCTACCGGAAACACCCTCACACGTAAGATCGCTTGGAGCGAGGCCCCTTCCAAGATGCAGGGCCCAGAAGCTGCTGGGCAGTTCCGTGGGGACGGCATGCACGTGGCAGAAGCACTGCGGGGCTGGGAGCGGGGCAGGGGGACCAGCACACCAGCCTGTGGGGGTCCATCCAGGTACTGCTCCGAGGCTGAGCCCTGCGCTGCTCCCCCAGCACAAACAGGATGTGAGCACGTGACGGGGAGGGGGGGCAACCAAGGAGGAGGGAATGAGCAGCCTAGCTTAAATAGTGCGGCATTCAAATCAGGGCGGAAACAAAAGAACTCCAAAGGAAAATATTTTCATCTAGGGAATTCAATCTGTGGTGTTCGCTCCTAGGTTAGAACAGAACAAAGGAAGGTTCTTCTAGCCATTGTTCTAGAAGAATGATCTAAAATCTATACTCTCTGTTGTTGTGATGGTTTGAGTCCTGAAAATACCTGTTCACAGGGACCCCTTAGAAAGGCTGAAGAGTTCAAGTCTCTGCTGGAAACCCTCTCAGTCTAGTTCAGGCCACGATGGGATGTAAAACCTCTGTAGGGAGCCCTCCAACAGGCGCTCCATCCACAAGGACAGCCTGCTCAGTTTCCCTTTGATGGGCCTGGATCCGAGGCCACAGGAGGATTTCCCGCGAGATTCCCCCAGATGGAGGGAAGAGTCAAGCCCGCCACATGACCCCAGGGCCTCCTCCTCTTCCACTGTTTTTTGGGGCTTGAAGAGGCAGAAGTATTTCTTGTGGCCATTCAGAGCCAGTACATAGCCAGTGTAGTCTCGTTCCATGAAATGCTTATCGTACTGGTTTGGGATGGGGGCAGCGTCCTGAGCAAATTCCAGTAAGTATTCCAGCCATTCTCTGTGTTTATCGAGACTCAGGAAGGAGAAGTGCAGGCAGCTGCTCCTGCGGGAAGAAAGAGTGTCAGCATTTCTTAATGCATCTGCGGGAACATACGTTTTTGTGCTGGATGGGGCCTGAATACAGAAGAAACGCAGAATTTCTGAGGGGACTGGGGGGCACCCACAATGCCTGCACCACTCATCCATTTCCCCATCTCCTGATGGGGGTCGCTTGTTGCCCACTCCGCAGCCCTTCCAGAAGCCAAAGCTAGAGAAGAGTTGGTTTCCTGAGGGCTGCGGCAAGAAGACAGAACTCAGTGCTGCTCACAGTCAACAGGCCAGGAAGTCGAGGGGGAAAGACCCCCACGATGGCTTAGATTTTTAGGTGGGAAAGATGACGGTCAACATCTGCATAGATAAGCCCCTTCTAGCCAGAGAGGAAACAATGTACTCTCCCTCAGGTCCCAGGCTACTGGAATGTTTGTGCGCTCAGCCCTCTCCTTCCACCTCTGTGAGGTCGCTCTCTCTCACCCCCTCGCGCCCCCTCCCCAAGCAGCCTACCCAGTGAACGTGTAGACCTCCAGAGCAAATTTCTGCAGCAGGCTGGTCTTGGTGGAGTTCGACAGGATGAGGACCACATTCATGTGGCCCGGCCTCAGGCGCACCAAGTTACTGGTGTATGTCACGTCCGTGAGCTCAGTGACCTCCACAAAGCCTTTTTTAGGAATCTTGCTATGGAGAAATGGCGAGGAATGAAGATGTTACTTTTAAAGAAACAAGCAAAGAAAACGCTATGTTCTAACCAGACTAGCCATGTCACTTAACATCCCAGGTCTGATGCACTGCTTGGGGGGTGGGGGGGTGAACTGGCGACCCCAGCCCACAAGGCACTTCCAGACGCTGCCATTCAGTTGGGACAAGGCAGCGTTAGGACGGGATGAAGGTCACCGACACAGTTCTGGTGACGGCCGCTCCCTGCTTCTGCTCATTGAGCATCTTTCTGACATACTCAGACCCCAGCCTGAGAAACAAAGCACTGAGCAGAGAGAAGCGGAGGCTGCGCTTAGGCGCCAGGGGGCCGCTACGCTACTCAGTGAGGTCTCCCCCAGGAGGGCAAACCAGCGTTCGGTCACGTCTGTGGAGTCGGGCGCTGCTCTGCAGGCCAACTGCTGTGGCTGGCTGCTGAGGGGCGGGGGCTGGTGAGGAGAACCTGCTGCTGTCTTTGGTGAAGCTCGGCTCCGTCTTCCCAGCCTTCTCGTGGGCTTCTTCTTTGTCTGGAGGGTTTGACTCACGCTCATCATTTGAGTCACTACAACACGAGAAAAGGAGTTTTATCAAAAAAGAGTACAAAGCACCGTGGAGGTGCGAGGTCCACGCTTGAGGTGTCGCCGAGACACCCCGGGGAACCCACCTGAACGCCTGCACGATGACGGTGCCGAAGAGGATGAAGAGCGCAGAGAAGACCAGTGACAGCAGCGGCATCATCTCCCGCCTGAAACAAACGAACCAGTGAACCTGGCCGGCTCTGCACGGCTGCTCTGACGTGTCACCTGGGGGTTTAGTTTTTTTTCCTTTTCTTTTCAGCTCAAACTAACAAAAGGTCGAAACAAAAAGTTTTACCAATGAACACTTTCTAATTTCATATAAATAGGCTTTTTGGTGGTAGGGAAAGCATTTTTCCCTCTCTGTTTTAATTCACAGATGGCTTTTTAAAAACATTTATTTTTGCATAGATGAACTGGGGTATAGGCCAGAGGTGCGGGGGTGAGAGGACTGACCAGAGACAGCGGAGAGCAGAACAGGTGGATCCACTGACGCACACTGCTGAGGGGAGCAGCGGGCGTGGCAGGAGAGGTCTGCTGCGCCATGTGGGTCCCTCCCTGGCCGGGAGACGAACTCAGGCCTTAGTAGTGATAGCTCTGGGACTTAACCCAACATAGGCCATCAGTGAGGCCTTACAGGTGGCTTATTCTGAACACCTGCTTTTGTGTCTCAGTGTGAAAGGCTGCACTCACAGAGTCTGTGGAGGAAGAGTGGGGAAAGAGGTCTAAGCTGTGAGCCCAGGCTGCCAACAGTGACTAGAGTCTTTGGAATGTGTTTTTTTTTTTAATTTTTTCAGGTCAGAATAAATCACATGTGGCCTAGAGGGGTGAAGTAGGGAGAAAAAGTTGATTTTTCAAGATTTCCTCTAGAATTGGTGCTCTAAAATTTTATTCAACCAAAAAATCATCCACGACCTGCTATTTTCCAGAGTTGTTGGGAAACACTGGGAATGAGACAGGGTCTGTCCTGCAGAAGCCCAGTTATCGGGTTGGCGGGCTCCCGCTGCTGCTGAATCCACCACTCGTCTGTGTCTCTACACTGGCCTGTGTGGGGCAGGCCCCAGGCTGGGCACCACTGGAGCCCTCACGAAGAGAACAGCCCCAGGCGCTACTGTCTGGGAGGGCAGCTGGGCAATTCTTTATCCCCAACCAGCGGGAAAGGGTCCACCAGCATATATAAAAAAAGCGGTTACTGAAATAGAGGAGAGGGAGAATGGTAGTAACTGTGTAAACACTCTTCCACCGGCCTGTGCTGACAACACGTGAGATCAAAAGGCTGGGTTTTTCCCAAAGAAAAACAGACGTGCAGTCCGGGGCGCGTACCAGTTGTTGTGAAACACGCTGTCCCAGCAGTCCGAGATGTAGTCAGAAGCCGAGTAGAGCCAGCGAAGGAGGAAAATCTAAGGGAGAAAACGGACGATGACAGAGCCCCTGAGCCCTCGGGGCTGTCCCTGCACCCCCACTGCACTGTGGAAACTGCTGGGCTGGGAGCCTCGAGCCCCGCCTGGTTCCCCTCTCCAGGGCCACAGACTTACAGGGGCGAGCTCGTCGGTCAAGTCGGGGAGCACGGCCTCCGAGGACAGAAGAGCCGGGTCTTTCCGCAGCTGGTCGAGATAACCCAAAAGGAGGAATTTGTCGCTCTCACTCCCCGTCCAGGGGTCCTCCAGGGTCTTGTAGACCACCCTTCCCGCGGTGTTGCGCCTTTCTAAGATAGACACCTGGGGGAGAGAGACAAGCGTTCGTTACTAGTCTCAAAAGGATGGTTAAGTTCTGTAGTTTTTTTCAGGGCAGACGGAAAATAGGGCCCGTGAAGTCAGCAGCAGGCCCCAACACAAAGCATGAAATATCTTTAAGAAATTCCAATTTTCCTGACAAAAGGAATTACTCTGGTGGTGACTTTCCAAAGCTTCTGTTGGAAGCTGACTCTTCTCATTAGGCTTTGCACTACAACCTCTAACAAAATTCGGCAAGGGAAACCGTTGTTGTTCAGATAGCATTTCTATGATCACCAAGTAATGACAGAGACGAGACTTTTCACGCTTTTTGCACAGGGATGACAAACGAGGGGCAAGGAAGGGAAGATCTCGTAGGAGGAAGTGAAAGGGGGAGACATAAAGGGAGGAGAAATTATGAAGGCAGATGACTGGTGGCCCTGGGAGATTTCACATCCCGGTACCGCAAGACTGGACCTGCCACGGGCAGCAACTGGGGAGAAGGATGCACCTTAATCTCTACTCTAATGAGAGATGCTTTCTGCAAAGGCCCATGGCTAAAGTCCCGGATGTGAGATCACCAGGGAAACACTGTTTTGAGAAGAGCCTTACAAGTCAGGGTTCAGAGATTTCCTGGATTCTGCACTCAAGACTCCCGAGAGAGGAGGAACAGCTACCAGCGCCACATGCTTACAGAGAGCACGGAGAGGTCGGAGAGCCTGGGGTCAGGAGAGAATCAGACTCACCGCTGCCTTTCCCTGCAGGCCGTCACCGTCAGGGAGCAAGGTGCTGGCAAAATCCGGCTGCCGATTGCTGTAGACGTGCACGAACCTCACTGTGTCCTGGGTGTTTGCCAGGGCAAAAGACAGGAAGGCCTCAAACGGTTTACTCGACTTGATAGCCTCGGCAGTGAGTAAAACCACACAGTACCTGCGCAACGACAGAGGAGAAGACCTTACAGCCAGCCCTGGGGCCGAGGTGGGACGTGCAATGCAGTGATGGTGGGGAAACCGAGGCGCTCATCTTAGATGGGTGAATGTACCTGGCTCATGAGAGCCAGAGGCCGGAGTCTCGAGTGAGTGGTTTCCAAGGCATGACCTGCTTCTTTCTAGACTGGTGATGTTTTCCCCAAACCAAATGGTTCCAGTGGCAAGTTCAGCTAGCCGTTCCTTCTAAACATTTAGTGGGCGCTTGCTAAGTGCTACGTCAGCTAGACAACGTTCTTGCTCACGTGGAACTTACATTTCAGTGGGGAAAACAGACACCAGCTATCTCAGTGACAGGCAGGGATGACTGTTATGGGGAAAGAGAAACAGAGAAAGAGAGACTGGGCTGGGGGTGGGAGCGTCACAGGGTAGATGCCGCAGGAAAGGTGACAAGGCCTCTCTACTGCAATGACAAGCAGAGGCAAAGCCTCGGGGCCTTACTTCCTCTGTCGATGAGACCGTTTCACAGGGCAGAGTTCATGGAACAACTTCTGGCTGGTAAGCCTGGCTGCCAGTAAGTACTTGTTCTGGGTGATGAAGTCATCGATGGCTTGCTTCTTCATCGCTCGGGCCTGCAGAAAAAAACAGAAACAGTTGATTTTTTTTCTGTTTTCTCACGCCAAGTGGGTTTCACTTTAACAAGCTTAATAGAAATGGCAGGCTACCATAATATGACCCTGGCTAAAGTAACATCACTAAATAAGTCAGAGCTGTTTGAGCAAACGAACGTGTGGTGACCTGTTTTAACAACGCAGGGTTGAAAGCAGTGATGAAGTTATTTCAGGTCAAAAGAAAAATCTTTCAGCTCGAGAACTTCTGTATACGGCTTTAGATGCTGGCAGTTAAAAAGTCAATTGTTTTGAATTTTAGGCAAATTTATTTTCATCTAAGATTTAGAGAAAAGTGAACAATTTATCGTAAACCAGAATAACAATGCTACTAAGTGGAACAGACAGACACACTGATGCTGTTGCTAACATGCACACGTTTCAGAGGACTGAAATTATGTACAGCCAGTTCTCAGACCACAGTTTACTCTAGTAATCGATAGAAGATGTAAACCTAGTTTGGAAATTAAGAAACACTGAATAACTTACTGATCTAAGGAGAAAACGAATCAGATATTAGAACATATTCTGAATTTGAATGATTAGTGAAAATATAACTTTAAAAATTTTGTGATGCAGACAAAATAGTCCTTGGAGGGTAGCATTAAAGTGAATACGACAGACAAGAAATGAATGAACCAGACACCCATACTGAGAAGCTAAAAAAAAAAAAAAAGCCAAAATACCAAAGTGGAAAGGAGAAAATAAATAAAAACAGGAAGCAATGAAACATATAATGAGAATAACAAAGACAAAACTAGGACTTTGAAGAGCTAATAAAAAAATCAACAAACCCAAGAAAGTAAACTCTGGAAATAAGAGAAGTCACAAATCACCACAGTCAAGGATGACAAGGAGGAATCACTGCCTATTTTGCGGAATTTGAAAATTTCCTAACAGAATAGAGCAGTATCAAAAAAACCAAAACAACAAACCAACCAGCCCCAGAAAGCTTGGAGTTCTACAACCACTAGAGGACAATCAGCAGGCTAGTCTGCTTAATCACAAACTCAGTAGATGGTGGTATAGATGGTGTCAGTGAAACTCCCCAGGATACCCCAACAACCCAATCTTGTATCAAGTCTTCCTGAGTGGGATAGAGTGGGAGGGAAAAAGGGAGAGAGGGAGGGAGGGAAAGAGTGAGAACCCCCAATTCATTTCATGATACAAAGCCCATGAGGGTGAAATGAGAGAGAAGTTGGAAATCAACCTTGTTTCTTAATTTAAATACAAAATATCTTAAATGAAATGCTAGCAAATGGAATCCAGCAAAACACGGTGGCATAATAAATCTCGATCCTGTTGGACTTCTCTCAAGAATGCAAATTCAAATGATATATGATTTAATATGAATTAATCTTATAGAAGATTAAAGAAAAAAAAAACCTAAGGATGACACTAGTGAGTGTAGAAGAAAACAACATGCTGTGCACTCAACACTTCTACCTAGTTCCAAAATATTTCTGTCACCCCAAAACTCTGTACCCATGAAGTGGTCGTTCTCCAAAAATTTTGGGGTGATCTCCTTGATCAGAAGTTCATGAGAAGTTCAAGATGTCTTTTTTATATTAGCTGTATGTATTGCCCCAGCTTGTTGTTTAATTTTATAAGTTAAAGAACTTATATAAAAGCTTAACGTTATCATTTAAAATTAAAAACTTAGGGGTCCCCCTGGTGGCTCAAATGGTTAAGTCTCAGCACAATAAAGCTATCTGCAGCACGAGTTCAATCCCCAGCCAGGGAGCTGACCCACATGGCGCAGCAGGCCTCTCCTGTCTCTCCTGCTACTACTCCCCTCAGCAGTGGATTTCAGTGAATTAGCCTGTTCTCCTTCCCCCTCTGTTTCTGGTGAATCCTCTCACCCACTCCGCATCTCTGTCCTACACCCCAGTTCTTGTATGCATAAACAAATCTTTAAAAAAAATTTTAAACTGATAATCAAGTTATTAAGATTTTCCACAATGCCTTTCTCCATCCTAAGATCAGTAAGTAGTCACTGACACAGTCTCTGAGTTAGTTTATGGTTGCTTTCTTAGTCCTGAATTTTTATTACTTGGGTTTTACATTTGATTCAAATTTCTCTTTGTAATTTATTTTATAAAGAGATTATTGATTTTCTAACAGTACTTCAGAGGCACGAGATTATTACTAGGGTGAAACATGTAACATGAACTTTACCATTTAACCACCTTTAAGTATATAATCCTCTGACCCAAAGTACATTCATACTGTTCAGTCAGCATCACCTCAGTCACGTCCAGAACCTGCATCTTCCCAGACTGAAACTACTGAGAAACACCAGCTCCCCATTTCCTGCTGCCACCCTCAAGACAACCATTCTGCTTTCTGTCAAAAGATTATTCCTTTCGGGGCCTCCCTGGTAGTGCAAGGGGTTAAGTACCGCACTGTGAAGCATCTGCATGCAGCACAAGTCTGATCTCTGGCCCAGGAGGGGACCCACATGGCTCAGCAGACCTCTCCTGCCTCGCCTGCTGCTCCCCTCAGCAGTGTATGTCGGGGTCGATCTGCCTGTTCTGCTCCCCACTCTGTCTCTGGTGAATCCTCTCACCACCACCCCCACACTTCTGGCCTGTATCCCAGTTCTTGTATGCATAAATAAATAAATCTTTAAAAAAAATTATTCCGTTAGCAAAGCAGCACTGAGTCAGAAAAAAGACAAACTTGTTTCACGCTTTGTGCTTCTCAAGGCAAAAAACCCAAACTAGTTTCTCCTTCCCCTCACTTGCTTTGTTCAGTTTTGCTGTGTTTATTCTGAAGGCTGGGGGCAAGGGGGGTGCAGGGCCGTGTACCTGGAGGGCATCAGCGGGCTTGTCCGAGTGCTCTTTGAAGATCAGCAGGGTGGGCATGTAGGCGTTGACGCTGTACTGCCGCGTCATCTCCTCTGCCCCTCTCAAGCCCACGCACACGTATCCAAACGACAAATAGTCTTTGTATGCAAAAGCAGTCAACTGTCAGGGCGGCACAGAAAGGAGGGAATTACACAGGAGCACTGTGGGAGTTCCAGACTGAGCGTGACCTGCTCACATCAGCAGGTGGAGACGCCGCCTTCTGTATATCCTGTATCAGTCCCTGGGCACCCTTGTACACTTGTAGGAATTCTTGGGTGTTCCACACATGAAAATGGCGCCAACAAAGCTAAACGCAACTAATCCTTTATTCGCGGACAGGAAATGTTTGTCTGAGATCTGTGCTGGGTGGGAGGTAGGAGTGTTTGAGAAACAACTGGTCCTCCACCGATGTAAGATGGCAGTGACCACGCCTGGGGCTGGGCAGGACACTCGGTCCCCATTTCATGTCACTGTGGTCACCTGGTGTGCTGGCAGTACGGTCTAGGGTCACACAGTATCATGGGGGTGGCGGGGTAGATGGGGGTTAGAGCGGACTGCAGAGAATTGTACACTTCTCAGCTGTGGAGAGACCTGGGGTGAAGTTGGTCATCACCCTTGAGCTTCAGTCTGGGTCTGTAAAATATCTGTATCGTTGGCTTCTCAACAACATTACGTGGTATTGTGTGTGTGGAACATGCTAATATAAGAATAACATCACCAGGCGCTCAGCGTGGTGGTTAAAGCAGATGTCAACTCTCAAACGCTTCTCGTGGGAGAATAAGCTATTACTTACAGAAAACACTACCAGCTCTTCCCGTCAAAGCAACCTCACAAAGTAACCTCCCACCAAACATCACCTCAGCATGTCAAGTACCTTGTATAAGAGCGGGACAACAGGCATTTGGTCAAACAGAAGGACGTGTGGTTTATTCTCCTGCTGCCAGCCAGAGAGGAATCGGACATAATTTTTATTTGTAACCTTAAATGGAAAAGAGGATGTGTCAGTATTTAATTCTTAATCACTGTATTATAACCCTGCCCGCTGTTAGACAAAATCAGATATGTGTAGGACTGTCCTGTTAAAAAAAAAATGCAGACTATTGTTTTTGTCTTCATTTGAATAACATGAAAAGAGAATGACTTCATATTTTCAATTGTTCCAGCTCTCACAGACTGAATTCATAACCCTTCAGAAATCACAATCCTTCAAAACAAAACAGTTACTGACCATATTATAAAAAAACGAAGTGTTCCAAGTTGGTTCTTGCTTAATTCTAGAGTGCACTTGTTCATCCATTAACCCACAGCTGATAACGTGACAAGTGCGCTTTTAAAGTGGTCTAAAATACACAAATGAACAAAATGGCTTACACAAAAGTGAGCTGCCCCCCCAAGTATGCACTACACAACTTCATTTATTGTCATCTGAAGTTTGCGTTTCCCTGTTTGTGCCTTAAAATAATCCTGAAACGTGAATAAATTAAATTTCTAGAAATTTTTCATAGTAGTTCTAAAAAATTTATGTGGCGAATGATCCACATAAAACCTCTATCTTTCACTTTATTGCTGTGCTCACCTCCCTGGCTGCTCCCTACTCCTCAAAGGGCACGACCCTCCCAGTCCCTGCAGCGAGAGGCCAGGTGAGTAAGCCCTCTGACCTGTCCTCTCCCGCCACTCGTGACTACGCCGTGCACAGCAGGCTGCTGCACATCTCCATGCCTCTGCCTACCTGGAACTGTCTCTCCACCTGGCAAACTCAGGACAGAGGCCATCTCCCAACTCCTTACGGTGGGTTCACAAAATAGCAGATGGGGATAATCACCCAGCAGACTGGCACTTGAAAAGTGTACTCTACACGTACCACAGTGCCTGGCGGAGAAGATACTTTATACCAATCTGAGAACTGTGAGGACGTCTTATTCTCATTTCAGGAGTCTGTGCTGCTCTTTGGCAATTGCCCTTTGAGCTAAGGCCATCAACTATTTGCGTGGACAGTGATCCTCGAGGTAGAAATATGATGGAACGTCTGTTAAGTTTGCTCGCTCTGGTTGTGAAAGGAACAAATCACTGAAACTAGGGGAAGCTCCAGTTCCTCTGATCTCTAACCTGAGATGCTGGGGAACAAAATCCACATGCTTCTTAAATATAAAACTCAAACTAGTATGAGCTCCCGGTGCCTGGCTTCTCTAGCTTAACCTTTGTGAATTTTCTTCACACTGTTACATCCCTGTATTTTTTGAATGTTCTGGTGTTTTCTGCAGATATGCTCACTAAATATATAACCAAGTGTAACAATTTGGTTTAAATTAAATAAGCAAACTCACAAGTTGGAAAGAAATTCTTCATCCTATACCGTGATCAAGTTTTTTGTTCAGAACACGGTCCCTGTCATTTAGGCTGCTTCCTGTGACAGGGTCCATCCGTACAGTGGTTACTAACAGAGATTTCTTCCCATCTCTCTACTTTATGTTTCCATTTTCAGCCTCCGGCAGGCATTTCAATAATTTAGTTTGAGAAAGTAGTAAAATGCATATATATCTTGCCCAATTCAAAACGAGACTCTGGTCTGTGGTGACCGCAGAAGTCGCAGGCCCCAGGACCTGGGAAGCGCCTGCAGCCCCGCACTTACTTTCTCCACCAAGTTTCCCGGGAGAAGACTCTCCACAAACTGCCGTAGGTTCTCACGGACAACTGCGTTATGGAAGAAGGAAATCTTGCCATTTATGATGCCCAGGATGGTGGGAGTGCTGTGTGCTCCGAGGTGATGGGCCAGGCGTCTCTCGTACCCAGCGTGCACCACACCGATTCCTACACCTGCAAAGCATGGAAGCCCTGTGTGAAGCCCTTCTGTGTCCCTGCAGTTAGGGGAACATGAGGTGACTTTTCATTGTGAAATTGAAATCAAATCCCAACCTAGTAGGGGAGAGAGTTTTCTTAACAGACCACCCAGCATTCTTTCACAGCTGGAATTCTAACTTGGTTCAGTTTTTCTGCACAACAATCTGGCAAGGTAACAGGAGTTACAAATCTTCATTTCTCTTAGTGGTTATTTTTAATTTGGGGAGCATACCATGAGGAAATCCTCCAAGAGAAAGGACAGCAATCTGTTCTCAGTGCTCTTAGTCATAAAGAACAAAACCTTTAAACAATCCAAAGGTTCAACAACTTGGTGGTGGTTGCAAAAAAACAGGTTTATTTATTGATAGGCTAGAAGGTCAGAGTCTCCTCACCCTTCTGAGCAAGGCTGCCTTTTATAGACATGATTTTATGAGTTGTTAGAAAATAGTCTCAAAAAGAGAAAGAAATTAAGTCAAAATAACTCAAAAGTCATATTTTATATGACCACTAGTCATGTTTTGTTGGTTTACATCTTCCCTTAGACAAGTATGTGGATATGTGTGTATACTCACACATATATAAATTAAAAGGGATAACCTGACATTTATTTCACTTAATACTTGAGTAACTTTTTGTTCTTTCACTCAATAAATGTATTTGAAGGACCAGTTACTCTGCAGACACTGGAAAAGCAGTAAATATCAATAGCTGGCAAATACACTTTTCTCTAGATGTCTAACAGGCTTCCCAAACTTAACATTTCCCAAAATCTGTTCCTTGGATGGTAGCTCCCGCCTTCCCATAGTCAGCAGAATCGTAAGTAGTCTCTCACCCCCCACATCCAATCTGTCAGCAAGTCTTGTTGATCCTGTTTTCAAAATATACCATGAATTCACCGGGCAGTTTCTCTCTGCTTCCCTGCGCTCCCCTCTCAGCTGCTGCAGTAACTCCTAGGTGGTTATTGCTTCTCCATCCCTCACGGTCTGTGCAACACAGAAACCAGGCTGTTCCTTCTTGGACACAAGCATCTTCAGCTGCTCCTCTGCCCAAGTCTGCAATAACTTCCTGCTTCACGAATAAAACTCAGTCTTGACAAAGGTCAACAAGACCTTTGTGATGTGGTCACTGGCTCCCCAGGACTCCCTCCTCTTCTGCTCCAGTCCCAGCTCCCTGGTTCTCTCCACACTGGCCGGCCAGCACACCTCCCCAAGAGCTCCTACCTGGGCAGCTCCTTTTGCCCAGAGTGTGTCTCCGGGACACCTGTGAGGAGGACCACTGCAAGTTCTGTGGGAGGAGGCTGATCCAGCTGCCACGTCTGAGGTGGTACTCCCCAAATTCAGGAGCCCCTCACTCTCCCTTGCGCACAGCACTGACCATCTTCCGGGTCCTCATTCGTTCTTCCTCCTGTGCTGTGTAGGTACTGTCTGTTTCCTCCTGTCAGAACGAGAGCCTCAGGAAGGCCGGGACCTGATGTGTCCCGAGCACCAGGCCAGAGCCTGGCGCAAAGCAGGAGCACCCGAGGCCATCGACCTGCACGGCTGCTCCCGGGTGACCGGCCCTCGGCTCTCACCAGAGTAAGGGCTGCCTGACGGGCATCCTTGTGCCAAGTCTTTCCATATGCACGAGTGGGATCATCTCCTGATAGATGAATTCTACATACGGAACTGCTATGAACATGGCAGGGGTCATAAACTTAACATCAAAATTAAAACTGCCGAGTAGACTAAAGGAGTCTACTGACTGCCACCCCTGGAGAGTCTCCAGGCAGGAAAGGCGAACCCCTGGACATCACACAGTTCCCCCCACCCCCAACTCTCTGCTCAAGGCAGAGCCTGAGGAGAGAGGTGAATTTTCCGGTTTGTAGAGCTGATGACATCGCAGAGCATCACAGAACATGACTCCAGACTGGATATTCAGGAGCTAAGTCTCTTTTCTTGAGGCTCTGAAACACCCTCTTCTGCACAGCACTAAGCACCCCCGTGTCGTGTCTCCGCCCAGAGGCGCCAGATCCTATTTGCTTTCCTGAGCTAACCCTCACTGTGCATTTATTTTGGAAATTCTCTCCCCTCCCCACAGTGTACACATATTCATTCCTTCCACTCCTGCACATGCCGTAAGGGACGGTACTGAGTCATCTGGAAGAGAACATCGCTGTCAAGTCTGCCTCAACGCAAACCTGTCAGGAAGCAAACTATCAAAATCAAGGACACGGGCTAAAGCAGCAGCAGAAATTTCCCTCACCAACAACCAGGCAAGCCCTTACCCTGCAAAGCGGGACATGGTTCCATCCTTAGCACTTCCCTGAAAGAGAGGAAGGACTCTCCTCCCTTTTCAGTAAGAAGTCATGATGAACCATCATGGTGTGATCATCCAAACTAGGTGTTCCTTTTTTTTTTTTTTAAAGATTTATCTATTTATACATACAGGAACTGGGGTACAGGCCTAGAGGTGTTGGGGGTGAGAGGAGTCATCAGAGACAGAGTAGGGAGCAGAACAGGCAGACTGACTGAAATACACTGCTGCGGGGAGCAGTGGGGAGACAGGAGAGGTTTGCTGTGCCATGTGGGTCAGCTCCCTGGTGGGGGATCAAACTCGTGCTGCAGTGGCTGTGGATGCTTCATAATGTGGTGCTTAACCCCTTGCGCCACCAGGGTGACCCCAAACTGGGTGTTCCTAACAAGAGACTCGATTTCAAGACCTTTTCACCCCTTGATGCTGGTGGTCAGTGGCTGGCACCTCCCTCCAGCACTGAGGGGCTGACACCGTCCTGGTGTGTCTCTTATCTGAGTTTCCACAGAGCAGGTTTTACTTATATCTGAAGCAGTAGTAAATGGAGAGAACTCTGGAGGCTGACTTCTGAGTCTGCACCCCAACACTGTTGCTCAGTGACCTCCACTAGCTCCTTCATGCTCTGGGCCTTATTTTCCCCATCTGTGACACAGGGGTGATAACAGTCTTCTGGTCTGGGTTGCTTTGAGGGATAAAGATGACCCACATCAAGCACTGAGCACAATACAATCGACTGAGATGCTTAATAAAAATATTCTAAGACATAAATTAGTGTCTGAAAAAGTACTTGGCTCATGAAGAAAAAAGCTTTATATGAGAATATGGAATGAACTGTCATCTACTGTTACACTAGATTATTCTGTTGCATTAGGTTACTTTGTATTTGTAAACACGCTTGTGTGAGTTTGGGGTACACTAGATGAAAAGATCCGCAAGGTCAGGGCAGTGCTGACTATTTCTGGGCCCCCCTCCACAGCGGGGCTGTCTGTCAGTGCTGGAGGCTCCTGCAAGCGACATGACTGCAGACTACCTGAGTAGCTGTTAGACTGCTCCTCGGGAAAACCCTTCTACTCTGTGCATAAAGGACAATTCGGGGATTTTGTGTTATTCTGAGATAATGTCCCAGCTTCCCCAGACGACTCAGCTGATCTTTAAGACCGGCTGCTCTGTCAGCTCAGAATGGAAACTTCTTCCACAGTATCTGTCTCCAAGGGTGGTGCAGCCTCTCTGGAATGACCCGGAGGTCATGAGGAGCTCATCTCCATGTTGCCCAACTGGAACCAACTGGAACCCGACTGTCGGCAACCCCCACTAATCTGAATGTTCCGAAGAGGAAATACGGTTTATAAGCCAAGCAAATCTAATACATTTAGGTTCCCGGGGCCTTAGGGGAATGGAGGAACAGACAGAATACTCAGCAAACATAGCTTCTGTGGGTTTAAATCCAGCCCCTTCCATCTCTGTCACCTGAGTTGTGACTTACTAGGATTATACAGCACAACAACCCGGAAGAATAGCAAGATCGTCCTTGATCAGACAGTTAAGGTCACTGAAAGACAGCACAGGGTCACGCCAAGGCAGAGTCAGACTGCCGGGGTTCAAACCCCAGCTTTGCCAAGCACCAGCTGGGACCCTGGCAAGGTGCTAGAAAGTGGCCAGGCAGCGGCTGCCTCATGGGGCACAGTTTAACGAGTTGAGACTGAGAACACTGCGTATGACAAGCTCTCAATAAACAAAAGCTATTATCATCATCGTCACCATCACATTTAGATTATTTCCATGTCATTACACGGCACATGTCCAAACTGGACTTGTTATTTAGAACCACTTTTTCCCAAATTCAATTCTTCCTGGGTTCCCTGCCCATCCAGTCGGTCAAATTGGAATGTGGAATCAATCCTGACTCCTCTTCCTCATTTCTCACATTCAAGTGGTCCACAGGAGTCAGGTCCCGCCACCCCTTCCCTTACCTCTGAACTCTGCTTCCTGCCTACTGCCCTAGTTTGGGCAGACAACAGCTGCTGTCTCGCCAGGGCTAGTGACATCCCTGTCTTGTCCCTCGCCTTCTTCAGTCTGTCCTTCGGATGGTTTAGCAGTTAGCTTGCTGGGCGTAGATCTGATAGTTTCTCCACGTGAAAGCGTCTCTGGGCTGTACTATACACAATAAAACAGAGCCCAGCTTCTGTGGCTTGGGCTGTACAGCTCTTTGCTACTGGCTCCCAGCAGGCTGCTCCTGTCTCACCTATGCCCAGGTGACAAGCTGCTGCCAGCTCACCTGCGGTGCCCTGGGTTTCTCTGCCCAGTGTTCCCGCTGCCTGCACTGTTACCCCTTCATTTCCTGCCCAGGCAACCTCCGATCATCTTCTAAGACTTAGCTAGAGTCAAAAATCGGCTTGGCAGTCAGTGGGTTGAAGAACGTAGATGAGCACACTCAAGAAAGATTTTTAAAAGGTGCTCACAAAACAGGGGCTTTCAAAAATTTTACTTTGGTAAACCAGAAAGCCCACTTATCAAATATTAATAACATATTTAATAATATACCTATTAACATATTAAGCAGGCTCTTAATATCAATTTTTCTCATTTAATCTTCGTAAGAATCCCACTGGCTTGACCTTATCACACCCATTTTGGAGACGAAGAGACTTGGGTTCAGTGGTTTGCCCGAGGACACGGAGCTGCCGCCGGGTGCTGGTCTGACGACCGGCTGTGCTCTCACCCACTGGCTTGCCCTGCGCGTTTGAAAGTCAGCGCCGGCTCTGATCTGCCTCTGGTGTAAATCACTACCACCCTAAATTATGTGGGCTCAGGGTTTATGTTTGGTTTAATGTCAGCTCTTAGCCTAAAGAGGTTAAGCAGTTTTCAGCTCTCCAGCTAGCATGGCATAACATGCAATTACGCGTTGTGACGGAGCCTTTCAATCCGGTGGCTCCCAGCTGCTCTCAAACCCTTGTTCATTCTGCACCAACAGCAAACATCCACTGGCTGTTCGCTAAATGCAAGGCATTGTGCTAACTCCTCCACTTTCTAAGAAGGTCTTTATCTAACTGCAGGAAAGCATGTTGGCAAATTTGGGTACTGAGTGCTTCTGAATGACAGACTGAACATTTCTGTCTTTGAATAAAAGAACTGGTGGGTTTCAGTGGACACTCCCCCCAGGAAGTCTACGCCCTGAGCCCCCGCAGCTGAGGTTCTCCCTTTTTGGCTACTCAAGACTAGGCCTGCTAATTCCTAGAAAACACACACACATGCATCTGATGCAGTAATTCCAACTGTTTGGAGTTATTAAAATAACCAGAACACTAAAATTTCCCTGGCATTAGTGGTACCAGAAATAAACTTAACGTGAATGGGAACTCATGACCACAAGAGGGTTAGGGGCCGAACTGTGTCCCTCCGTCCTGCACGAGTCCATCTGTTGAACCCTAACCCCCAATACTTCACAAGGTTACTGCTTTTGGGGAAGGGTTTTTAAGGAGGTGATTAACTTAAAAGGGGGTCACTAGTGGTTGGGCAGTGATTCAATATGCAGGACACAAACAGTCAGAGATGACCATGTAAGACAGAGGAGGAGGCACCGTCTCCAAGTCAAGGACAGAGGCTCAGAAGTAACAAAGCTGCCAGCTTGATCTTGGACTTTTAATCTCAGGAACTATGAGAACATAAGTCTCTGTTGCTCAGACCACCTGGTCTGTGGTGTTTTACTGAGAGAATCCTAGTAAATGAACACAGAGTGACCTCACACATATCATAAAAGTAATCTACAGCTCTTACCAGTGCTAACAGTGATACTTGAAGGTTGCTTTGTTGAACCAATAATTTTTAAGCTCCTTTTTCTTATGTATGAGGGCCACAATTAGAAGTTAGGAGGCTACACAGATAAAGTTCTAGCTTAGTAATGCAAAATGAAAGTGGCTTATGACATTTCCCCTTTCTGAAAACGTCTCTAGAAAACACGTCACCATGAACTTGTGGAGAAAAATCACATGAACTGCTTCCTTCTCCAAATTTCCATAAACTTTAGGACATAAAAGTCACCTTCTCCTATATAAAAGCCTCCCAATGAATAAAATGATCTTACCCAAACCTTCCAGTTCTTGAACAACTTCCTTCCAAACGGGCTCGATGTGGATACAGCTGAAGCACCAGTCTGAGGTGATCTTGATGAGGTAGGGTTTCTTGAAGCTATCTGGAACCACTTCATTCACATAATGTGAAAAGTGCAATAAATACTTTTCATCAATTGAGTCCCGCCGCTCAGAATTAAAAGGGAAGTGAAAAAAAGACTCATCAAAATAAAAATTTTCATGGAAATGGCGGAAGCGATATTCTCGCTGCTGCTGCTGCTTCTGGTAGCCCTGGTTCTCTCCAGCATCTCCATAGTGATCATAATTTGATCTCTTTTCTTCATTGGAAAGAATCTATAAAAGAAGGGCAAGAAATGAAAATAAATTCACACAAAGGCCTCTCCTATAAGCAGCTTGGAAGACAAAGAAAATAAATGTGCAGACTATGATGTGATTTAGATATCCTAAAGGCAGTCATTCAACACACCAGCAACTCCCTCAAGTGAAGCATTCAATGTTTCAAGACCGAAATACTTCAGACACTGAGGTCTTTATGCTCATCTTGGTTTTAAAGATTTCGAGTTATCATAAGACTAAAAACACATCAGTGAAACAAACAAAACATAACTTTGATCACTAGGACTCAACTGTATGAAAATTGACTCAGCCGAATCATGAAAGTTGGAATAATTCAAACCAAGATATGAAAAGCTTTGAACACCAAAAAGCAGCCACAGGATTGAGTGAAAGGCTTGTGTGTTAGCTTTGTTTCACTTAGAAGTAACTTTGGAATGGCAGATGAACTCTCGTCTTGCACGTTTCTCCTCTCACTAGTGTATTTCTTTTTTTAAGATTTATTTATTTATGCATACAAGAACTGGGGTATAGGCCAGAGATGTGGGAGGGGGGTGAGAGGATCCACCAGAGACAGAGTGGGGAGCACAACAGGCAGATCCACTGAAATACACTGCTGAGGGGAGCAGCGGGTAAGGAGAGGTTTGCGGTGCCAAGTGGGTCAGCTCTCCGGCCGGGGACGGAACCCATGTCACAGTGGCTGGCAATAGCTTGACAGAGCTGAGACTCAACTCCTTGAGCCACCATGGAGGCCCCCCGGTGCATTTCAATAAATCCCTCTTTTCTATTCTCCACTCTGCTTCTGGTGAATTCTAACACCCTCTTGCCTACACCCTGATTCTTTTCCGGAACATTTGCTGGCCTGTAGGGAGATAGAATATGTAGAGTAGGGTGTGGGAGCCCCTTATTCCTTTTTTCTTATTCTTTGATGGACTGCAAGGAACCACAGGAAAAACTGAAAGTATCTGATTGGGCTACACCCCAACATTACTGAAAGTTCCAGGTGTCCTCAAAGGTTGCTATGACCCTACTGGGTGGTGAACAGCTTTTTTTCCCTTTGCTCTGGTGGGCTGTTTGCCTGTGGATGACAACTGAAGGGGTGTGGCTAGGGAAGCCCCAGTGTCCCTGAAAGGTTCCAGAGCGTTGGGCAGTCTGCCATGGCCATGGTGGCAGGTGGTGAAGTAACTCCGGAGTATAAAATCACAGCCCCTGTCTCGGACGGTGTGCCATGCTCTGAGCTAAGCACTACTTGCTGAGAGCCCTGTCCGACACAAATCAGGAGGCCAGGGACTTGCCTTTTATATAACATTCCAGACTAACCTACTTAAGCCGACACATTGGGAAACCATTGAAAACCTTGTGTTCAAATGTGTTTGTGGCCTTGTGCCACTTGAAAAACCGTGGGCAAACTGGTCTTGGATTCTTTAATATAAATTTCTAACAGATGAGCTGTGAAAGCAAACATGTAATGTAAGTTTCTAAACAGGAAACAGAGACACATGTTTAGGGTAATTCTGCAATTCCAATCAAAGTGTTTAAGACTGGCCAGTTTTTGTCAAGGGCTGATGTGTACAGACACTAGTTTCCACATACTGACTGTGGCCAGATATACTCTCCTTGACGGGATCACGCCCTTTCTGAGAGGACTTGACAAAACTGGTTTCCTGGAACATGTTTTATAAGAGCTAATGCATCACAGAGTTTGACGTGATACCTCGTAGGCCTTGCTAATCTGAATGAACTTGTCTTCTGCTCCAGGGTCTTTGTTTTTGTCAGGATGCCTGAAACACAAACGGACAGGCTGTGAGAACGGACTTAATGTTTTACACATGGTCAATTCACATCCTTGTGCACACAGCTCACTACCTCAGAGGCAGACGGGAGGCCATTTTGTTAGGATGGTTTCTTACAAATATAGCTATCAGTTGCTTCATGTGACTATTAATAAATGAAAGCTTGAAACAGGCAGTTTCTCCCAAAAGCGCTTCAGCTGGGCACAGTTAGAAGCACCAGCGAGCATGCAGCATTCACTGAGGATGGGAGGAGAGGGGTCTTTACAGACTGCTCCCCGCCACTGCCAGATCTGGCTAGTGGGTAGACACCGTTCGCAGAGAGCAGCGCCCTGCCCAGGGTTAGAACGCTGCCAGCACAGGTGCTTCTTCTACGACTCAGGGAGCTGAGACACAGCGAACAGCTTGTAGGCTGCCCCATGAATGTTCAGTAGCAACAACATTCCAAAGAAGGTCCTGCTGTTGATGCTCAAAGGCCAACACTGTAGTTTCCATCATTTCTCTGGTTATCCTGTTCTGCCTGTGCTTCCCTTTTACCTGTACATGATGATGATCTCCAGTTTTAAGATGAACAAGTTTTAAGATGCGAGAAGTCTACAGTTTATGTACTGGACTGACTTCAACTACCATTAGAAGTAATGTCTGCTATTCTAGTTGGTGATGAACTGTATCCACCCTGCAGTTATGGATCATCCTGTGTTGATGCCGACTTCAGTTTTGGGGTTTTAAAATCCTGGCAGGTAGGAGCTGGGTTTTACTTTTTCAGGATGTCCCAGGATGTAAATTAGTAACTTGTCAATGTTCATTTTATTTAGAGGCTCTATTATAGAGTTTATTCTTTTTTGGAATCACCTCTGCTACTTCTAGTAAATTTCCTCTAGCAAAGGTTCTGGAATGAGAATCCACTGGGAAGCCAGTAACTACTAAAAACAGCACCAGCTACGCACAAATTGAAAAAAAAAAAAAAAAAAAAGTAAGATTTGACCAACTTACTCTAACAGGAACCTGNACAAATAAAAACAGCACCAGCTACGCACAAATTGAAAAAAAAAAAAAAAAAAAAGTAAGATTTGACCAACTTACTCTAACAGGAACCTGTTTGAATGAATTATATCACATATTCTGATTTATCTAAAAAGAAGTTAATCTCAAGCAGTTGGGTGTTTCCCTCCATTAACTCCTTAGTCCTGGCTGTGAGTGTTAGGGGGACAGCTGCAGCCAGGCACAATGAAAAGTGTGACTCAGGGGGACAAGGTGGTGGCTCCAAAGTATGTTTCTGGATGACAAAAACCAAATTAAAAAAGAAAAGTGTCTTCAATATTTAAACTTAGGTCAAAGGCTGAGAAGATAAAAATTATGCAATCACACAAATGAAGAGCCAGCATACAGAACTCTAGGGGAAGAAAGGCAGGAAGGTGCTTTCAGGGAGAGCTGGGTTAAAACCACTGGTCCTGAAGCAGAGGAAACCGAGGCCCAAGAACAGGCAGCACCCATAAGACAGTTTTGGCTTATAAGGAATATTTTCCTCATCACAGGAAGAGGCACAAGGCTGAAAACATTTAGAGAAGCACAGACTCAGCACTAGGAAGTACCATCCAATGTACACATGAAACATTTCACAAACTGCCATTAATCAACATCCTTTACATTTCAAAGCAAAGCAAAGACTTTCTTTTGGTAGCTATGGCCGTGGATTTGCCTCTTGGGGAGTGAAATGAAGGTTGAAAAAGTAATACAATAAAGTATCAGACAGTTCAATTTACCGTTCAAGCGACTGATCATATCATATCTCATTGTTTCAAATAAAAATGTATGACATCTTTTTTTCAGTGTGGGGAGTCATGTTGTCCAAGTCGATGACAAAAGAAAAATACCTATGACAAAACTGAAAGTAACTTTAAATAGCTTTACAGGCCAAGGGAAAGCTCTTGAGAAGTCTGAGAAATACAGGTAGGGAGTAAAACAGAGTAGAAGGTGACTGTGAACCCAAACCAACGTGAATCCCAGAGCTCATTCTGAGAAGCCAAGCCAGAGAACACTGCTGTTTCTAGCGGATATGAAACCACACGCAGCCACTATGAAGGGAACAAACTACTGCAGCGAGAAAACACTGCTACAGCCAAAACAGCAGAAAACAGTCAAACTGTGAAAATATAAAGGTAAAGTAAAATTTTAGACTTTCACTGCATTGACTATATACTTCTACGATGATGAATTACTCCTACAGAGAATCTAATTAAGGAAGAGAAGCATGTGATTCATTGAATTAATATCTTAACACCCTTTTCAGCTCTGGAAGACAGACAAGGCAAAGCTACAGTTTAGTAAGTCTTACTCAAGTTCTCATCTCAGCTTTTTAAATGCTGTCAAAGGCCAGACTGAACGTTGGTCCAAACGAATGTTGGTATCTTCTGAATGAACTGTGGATTTATATACATTCTTTTACCTATAAAGAAGTGCTGCAGAAAGCGAGTCTGCTCTAAAGAGGGTGCCTTGGACAAGGCCCAGGCATAATTAAGAGTTTATGTTTTTAGTAAACCTGTTGTGGATGCCTCACGATAGATGGTCTGAAATTTTTATGTATTTGGAAGATTGTATTTTAAACTATCGCTTACTGCAACCAGTTTAATACTAGACTCCATCTCTCACTGAAGAATAATGGTGTCAGGCAGGGCGTGCCCAGCCTGCATGTCCCCTGCACGCGGCAGCTCTGCTCCTGCACACCCAGACACTGGCCCGCTCATTCTGACTTTTGTCCTGATGGATAAGTGATTAATAAACAAAAGAGCGAAAAACTACCTGTTGGCGCAGTAGGTCCACCTATGGGACTGGGAGGTAATGCAGACTAAGCAGGTCTGGGTGTGGATTTCCTCACCCCAAACAGGGACTGTACTATTCCCCCTCAAAAGGTAACTATACAGTTTAAATGAGAGAAAAAGCATAGAATCTGGGGTCAGCAGGCAGTAGATGCTCTCTGAGGTTCCCATCTCAACATGTATGGCTGATTCACCCAGTGTGTAGGTGCCTGTGTCCTTCCCATCCTTTCCTCCTCCTCTTATATCATCCAACACATCCACTCTGGCATGTCCAAAGCAGTGGTCGAAGTGACCATGTGTGTGTGCAAATACATTTAAAATTATTGCTATCCTGCTAATTCACAAACACTTTTGCAATTATACGCATTATCTGCAGGTAGAATTATGACTTTTCTATAAGATGATTTTTAAAAAGGTGATTTTTAAAGGGAATGTGCTCAGTACCTGAATATTCTTTTTTAATTTTTTTTTAATTGAGGGCAAGGGTTTATATTTTAAAATTTTTTGGAAAGCTTAAAAATTAATAATCTAGAGAATAGGAGTGGATAGTGTACTCTTTGGCAATGGCACTCATTAAGAGCTGCTTTATGAACATATCCTAGGAAGGGTAGCTGATCCTTTGTTGATTACATATGTATTTTAAAAATTAAAGTTCCATCCTACTGTACTGCTACATTAAATATGCTAACAGTATCTAAGGCAAGTCTTTAAGCCAAAGAACTCTTAGAAGGGGGTTTCACAAAAACACAGGCTGTGGGATCTTATCCATAAAATGAATAGAGTAACACGAATATTATTCCTCCCACATAAAATCCTATAGACAGATATAGATTATGTATTAATTGAATTAGAGACAAACAAATAAAAGCTAAGCATAATTTAGGCTCCATTATCCTGCTAACACTGCTTAGCTTATGTTAAACTTCTATTTCTTTATTTCACCTACCATTCCCGGGCGAGCTTCTTATAAGCCTTTTTAATATCGGCCTGACTGGCTGTTCGGCTGACCCCTAGGACTCTGTATGGGTCAAAATCCAACGCAGACAGAATTTGCAGGATCAGAACCAGAACTATCAAGAACTGCCAGGAAATGCCCAACTTTTTCACTTCCATTTCTCTTCCTTTCCAGAGCTGAAATGATCGAAGAAGCAATAAGTTTCAGTGGTAGAAAGCTGGACAGTCTTGCTTTTTAGGTAAAAGTATAAGATATATAGATGAAAAACAAAACAAACAAAAGATATTGCGCAGGAAAAGTGTCAAGTTTTTTGACCATATCTTTTAAAATCACCAATTGCTGCTATTTTTGAATATCACAAATAAGAACTATTATAGATGAAAAGGTGAGCGGTAAGAATTAATAGCAATTCTCTAGACTCCTCGGATCAAAAAAGCTTTGGGAATGACTGAAAATGAATGAAATGAAGAAATAATGAATGTGGGAAAACATCATAGGAAAATCCAGGTGATGACATCGCAAATACATGTTCACTTATTCTGGCAATAATCACTTATACTTAAAAGATTTGGCTTAAGGATCACTCCCTGAATACATGCTAAATATATCAGTGAGATTCACCATGTGCAAAATTACAAAATGGGGTAGCTGTGATGTTCTTAGGGATTAAGTAAGTACAAATGCAAAAGTGAGATACTCTAGATACTCTCAAAGGACTGTGCAGTTATAACGTATTATGCTTCATATCTCTTATTTCTCACTATGTCATTTGAACCAGAAAATGAGAAGCTGTTCGTTAATCATCAACAATGTGGTCATTAAAAATGGAGCTCTCAGTTGAGAAAAAATATAGTTTTCTACATGAAAGGGGGTTACTACCAAAGATTGCACACGTGGGTTTGGGAAATAATCCTGATCGGTTAATGAACAGGGTAGTGCTGTACTGCACAGACACTTACACTGCAGGATTATGATCTTTGATATCACACAATGATTTTTTCAAGGGCCATATTTATCTTGACTTCTCATACATACTGAAGTTGTAAGGTTCAGGTGATTAATGTGACACCTTACTTAAGGTGGGCAAAGCTGTAACAGTGGTGAATTTTGACAGTGGGTGTCTAAATGCTGCCCAGAGTTCTCCAAAATTAATCTAATGGCCAATGCTTAGGACTGTGGGTGTTGAGTTCTCCAAAATTAATCTAATGGCCAATGCTTAGGACTGTGGGTGTTGAATAAAATTCTAAAACAAACGAATGTCTATTCTGTCCTACAAAATGCGCACAGCGCGCTGACATGGGGAGGTGATGCAGCTACTGGCTAAGCACAGGAGCTTTGGAATCAGGCAAGAACCGGAGCTGTCCTCCCCCAGTTTATGACCTTGGGCAAGTTACTTAAAATTGCTAAGTCTCAGTGTCCTTATTCATAAAATGGGGTTGAATGGAGCACCTTGAAAGGATCACCATGGGAGTTAAATGTAAAGGTTAAGCAGAATACAGGGTCAACAGTCAATAAGTGGAACTTATTATCATTTTTGTTCTACCATGCAGTGCAACTTATTATGTATTATTCAACTGTGTCAGTTGCTTCCAACTGGAGGGTCCAAGTTGCAAGGGGTGAAGGAGAGAGGGGTTGAGAAGTTTTTTGGCAGGTAGCAACCTACCCAACAGGTAGGCTACCGCCCACGGGCAGTATCCCTTAGATCAGGCGGCCGCTCTCCAGATACAAGCCCTAGGTCTCAGGCCCTTCTCGAGTTCCCGCTGGAGTTTCCCGCGGGGTCTCCTCCCCCGCTGCCCACAACACCGCACCCCCCCGCGTCCCCCCCTTCCCAAGAGCCCAGGGCCCAGCCAGTCGGCTTTCGGTTCTCCCCCTCCCCCTCGGCCCAGCGGGAACCCGGAACGAGGAGGAATTGATGGAAGATCTGAGACTGCCCGGCCCCGCCGCGTCTGCGGCTCCGCGCGTCACGCCGGGAAGGAGTTACCGGGAAAGGGCACCGGCCTAACCGGCTGCGGCGTCTGTGCTCCAGTTAGTCCACCGAGCCGGGAGCCTCCGGTGCACACCAGTACTCGCCCGGGCCTGGGAGGGGAGAGCGAGTGGGGGCGAGGCAGTGGTAGGCACGTGATATTTAAAGGCGCGGCACACCGTAAGCGCGAACTGAACGGAGTGAGGGCGTTTACTTCGCGAATGTGTTTTACCCTCGTCACTTGCCGTCTGCGCAGGGACTTGGCGCGGTTACCATAGGAACGAGGCGCTCTCTTTGGCTGGATCCAAAGGGATGTTCGTGACCAAAGAGACCAAAACGTTGCTTCCTAGCGAGGCAAAGTCGCGATGCATGACGGGATGCCAGAAAGACCTCCCTGATCCTGAGCGGAGTTTCCACTCCTACCAGGAGATGGCCCTCGTCTAGCAACAGTTGCCAGGGTGGGGAAGCAATTGCTGGTCCCTCTTCTCTTTAACCCTATTCATAGAATCCAGCAGCGTCATTGTTGGAAGAGACCTTGGGGATTCTTTCCAGTCCAACTCCTCCATATGGTGATGGGGAGACTGAAGCCCAGAGCGGAGCAGGGACACTTAAAGTCTAGAAACCAGGACCCATAACCCCATTTACAAAAAAGAGCTCCACCCTAGAATGGGCCAATCAATGAGATAGGTCCCTTGGGGGCTATATAGAGATATCATATCACCCTCCTCCCCGTGTTACTTATTTTTTAAATCTCCTTTGCTTTTATCACTAACAAGCTGTGTCTTTTATTTATTCACACCTGTCTCTTCCCAGTGGAATGTAGGTTCCTAGGGGCAGGACTTTTTGTCTATTTTGCTCACCTGTATATTCTTGGTGCCTGTACAAACCTTGATACTGACAAAAATCTCAATAAATATTTATGAATATAAGTGAATAAATATAAACATAAGTGAATAAATGGGGTCGAGACTTTTCTACTCAAGAGTACATTCCACGGTGGACTGAATCAGGTTCAGATTTAAATCCTGCCCGTCTCTTTCACTTACTCCTTAAACCTGGTCACTTCCTTTAGCCCAAGTGTTCACACCTGGAAAACAGGGACCAAAAAAAAAAAAACCCAAAGACTTATCTGAGGGCCTCCCTGGTGGAGCAAGGGGTTAAGCAGGCACTATGAAGAAGCCACAACCACTGTAGCACGAGTTCGATCCCCGGCCAGGGAGGAGACCCACATGGCTCAGCAGGCCTCTCCTGCCTCGCCCCCTGCTCCCCTCAGCGGTGTGTTTCAGTCCATCTGCCTGTTCTGTTCCCCACTCTGTCTCTGGTGACTCCTCTCAACCCCCACACCTCTGGCCTGTATCCCAGTTCCTGTATGAGAAAGAAATAAATCTTTAAAAAAAATACCCGGTAGGATTACAGTTAGGGAAAAATGAGGTAACACAATGGAACTGAGTAGCATAATGCTTAGGGATTAGCAAGTGCTCAATAAAACAGGAGCGCTTTTTTGAAATGCGGAAATGAGCTGTACAAACTGGGAGTTCAAGGACTGGATTTATGAGGTTTTAATTACTTTTTTTGGAGGGAGGTGCTAGGGTTGGAAGAAGGTAAGGGGGACTGGAAGACCGCGTAAATTGGTTTTGGTTGGATGAGACGTGTGAGTTTGGAACAGTAATCCATGAGATCTGGGCACAGGGACCCCGACAGAAGGTTTAGGATTTTACTGGAAGCAGGGGTGAGGGATTAGAGGTTGAATGGCGCGAGGCATACCATGGTTCCAGAAATGACTGTCACTTACAAGTGATGTGCTCCCCAAGGCTTCCGTAAACGCCCAGGTAGTAAAGAATTTGGTTAGGAGCCCGCGGAAGTGAGGCGATGTGCCCGGTGGCGGGGCGACGGCGCGGAGGCGGGCTCAGGGCGGGACGTTGACGCGAGGGTGTGTCCTGGGGGCGTGGCGTTGACGCGGGGGTGTGTTTGGGGGGGTGCGTAGACTCTATCTGGAGGCGGGGCGGAGGAGGCGTGGAGACGGCGCGGGAGTGTTCTGGGGCGGGGCGAGGCGTGGAGGCGGGTCCTAGGGCGTGGCGTTGACGTGGGTGTGCGTTCTGGAGGCGGTGCGTTCACGCGTGGTGAGTCCGGGGGCGGTGGTGCGGGGGTGTGTCCAGGGATGGGGCGGGGCTAGAAGGCGGGCCCAAGGGCGGGGCGTTGACACGGGGTGCGGCCTGGTGCAGGGCGCTTTTGCGGGGGTGTGTCCAGGGGTCGGCTGGGTCGCGGGGGCGTAGCGGAATGGGCGGAGGCGGGGCGGTGGCGGGCTGGGGGCGGTGCTGGAGGCGGTGCTGGAGGCGAGGGTCGAGCGGCGGCTGCCGCGCGCAGCGTGGTGGCGGGTCGGGGGCGGGTCCTGCAGAGCGGGCGGGACGCGGTCATCTGGGCCCGGAAGCAGACGCAGACGGCTTGGGTCTTGGCTTTTCAGGTATGGACGAAGCCGACCGGCAGGTCCTGCGGCGGTGCCGCTTGCGGCTGGTCTGCGAGCTGCAGGTAGACTCGCTCTGGGACCACCTGCTGGACCGCGAGCTCTTCACGAGGGACATGATCGAGGACATCCAGGTGCGCCCCCATCCCCGCCCAGCCGGCGCTCCCTGGTCCCTGCGCGGGAGCTGGCTTCGTGTCGCAGATGGAGAGGGCGAGGCGGTCCTCAAAGGGTTGATGAAGTCACAACATGACCTAATGGCAGGGCTCCCTTGCACCCCTCCCCAGCCAGTACCACCCAGGACCCATCCCTTTGGGAAACCCTTGTGTGAGAGCCCCGTTTTCTTTCACAGCATGGAGCCCACTGTCTGACACTCTGCTTCCGGGGAAGTCACTTATCCACTTTGAGCCTCAGTTTCTGGGCTGTGATCTGGGGATGGCAGTAGTATTATTTTGGGGGTTCAGAGAGAATAAAAGATGTGAAACTGTAGTGTCAGGAGGAGTAAGGTCTCACCTTGCCTGGCTGGTGGCGGTGTCCCTTTGACCAGCCCCTCCTGTGTTAAAGTTTATGTTTCGTAAGGGGTTTTGGAGATAAAGAGTTTGTTGCAGATAATGGAGAGAAGAATAAAGTCAAACATTTGACTTTCTCTTTACAAGTACTCTTGGTCTTTGCCTTATTTGACTCTCCCCACAGGCCTGTGAGGTAAAGGAAGGTACAGGAAGATACACACTTCCTGGAGGCTGCTGGCAGGTGCCTTCGGGGCTGCTTGCAGGCCAAGCGGCCACTCTCTGCATTATCCAGGAGCTTGGCCTGATTCAGCAAGGATGTGTTAAGGGCCACATGGAAATTACCAGTGAATAATCGTGTTAAAAGAAGTCTATGAGCCCTTGCTATGTGGCCACTGAGGAGCGGAGATGTTTGAGGCCATGTCCTTACCTTTGGGTACAAGATAGGGGATTGAACAAGGGGTTCCAGGACCCAGTTCTGATGGGAGTGTGGGTGGCGGCTGTCCCCCACCGACTAGAAGCCCTCAGACATCAGAGAATTCAACTCCACATGACTACTGTCTGCCTAGAGAGCATCAGCTTCCTCAGGGAAAGGGCTCAGCAACCCAAGAGTGCCCTCCACTCAGTGGTGGAGGTTCCCATGCCCTGCTTCTTGGCCCTCAGCTGTCAGTGTGTGTTACCTGTGCTTCTGACCAACCAGTTACAAATCAGAGGTCCCCATGACCCCCTGCTCGGTTTGGGGTGGGCATGCTAGAGCTGCTCACGGGATTCAGGAAACCTGTTTACTCACTAGATTATTGATTTATTACTAAGGATATTGAAGGGCATGACTCACCAGCCAGATGAAGAGATATGGCCAGGTCCTAACAAAGGAACCTCTGTCCGTAGAGCTTGGGGTCTGGCAGAGTGGCCTGTGGAAGTGCTTTGGGTCCTCAACCTGGAAGCTGTCTGAAGCCCCTCTTGGATATTGTAGGGGTTCACCAACTTGCTTTTTTTTTTAAGGATTTATTTATTTATGCATACAATAGCTGGGGTACAGGCCAGAGGCGCAGCGGGTGAGAGGATTCACCAGAGACAGAGTGGGGAGAAGAACAGGCAGATGGACTGAAATACACTGCTGAGGGGAACAGCGCGCAAGGCAGGAGAGGTCTGCTGCACCATGTGGGTCCCCTCCCTGACTGGGGATTGAACTCACGCTGCTGTGCTGCGGATGCTTCACAGTGTGGTGCTCAACCTGCTGCGCCACCAGGGAGGTCCCAACTTGTATTTTTATGGTGCTTGCATTATATTGGTATGATCGATCAAATCACTGGCATTGGCAATTGAATTCAACCTCCAGCCTCTTTTACTTCCTTGGAGGTCAGGGGGGTGGGGCTGGCCCTTCTGTCCACCACTCTTGGTTGGCTCCACTGGCAGCCAGCTCCATTGGTGGTGACCTTAGGTGGGTCCCAAGAAGTCACTCATTAACATAACGAGAGGCACCTTATCACTGTCAATACTTAAATTCCGAGGCTTTTCAGAGCTGAGAGCCAGGAGCTGTGTGTGGATGAAGACCAAACATGTTTGAGAGAAATGTATTTTTGTCATTTGATTGACTAATTATGTATTTTTCTTATAAATCATAGTATTGCAGGAGCTCACTAACTCAGATGCTCACAGATCGCTAGGTGGGCAGTGGCTGCCCAGCCCCAGCTTCTGTGGAGTTTGGTCACCCCAGAATGCTGGCTCCAGTGTTGCCAAATTTTCATGTTTTTAAAGAGAAGTTTGAAATCTTGATTTTGATGTCACATACCCAGATTGGAAATGTTTGCAACAAATTCAGAATTTTCAAAGAACATCGTGTCAACAGCAGACTGCCATTTTGTCACACCTGCTGTGGCTGGTAAACCCGCGTGGACCTCAGCCCTTGTTCTGGCTCAGCAAATTGCAGTATCTTGCTGAGACTCAGTTTCCCTCATCTGTAAAGTGGGGAGTACTTATAACTTAACCCCTTCAGGTTATTGAGGAAGGCAAAGTGAAATGATGCGTTTAACAGTGTTTTACGGTGAGCATTCAGGCACTGCTGAGAAACATGAAAACACCATCATCCGCTCACTGAAACAGGCGTTTCTCAGTGACACTACAGGTCTGTGCTGGTTAATATAATAGCACTAGTCACACGTAGCTATTTAAATATAAATCTGAAGGGTACTGATGACTGCCCTGCTAGACAATAAAGATAAAGACCTTCCCGTTGTCATGGAAAGTTCTCTTGGGTAGTGCTGCGGTCAGATATTTGACAGCTAGGCGTCTTATTCTTGTAGCTCCTAAGGAATTTACCCAGTGCTTGTCTAAAGGACCAAGAACAGACAATCAGGATCCTCCTACTCTCACCCTGCTCCCCACCTCGTGACTGGCCCCACCATCCCCACACAGTCAGGTGCCAACCTCGACTGCCCTCGAACTTCACACAATCAGTTTTCAAGTCTCAGCGATTCCCTCTCTATTTCTCTGCTCTGTCCTCCCTTCTTCCTGGTCCAGCTTCTCTCTCTGCTGCCTCCTGACCTGGATGGGGCTCACCCCCTTCTTGTGTGCCCTATCCCAGCAGGCTTTTGTTACCAGGCAGCTCTGCCTCCCAATCCCTTTTAAAAGGGATTGCTGGCTCCTCGCTAATGTCTGGTGTGACCATGCAGATGCCTTGTCCCTCACTACTGCTCTCACCCCCACTTTCTCATGTGTCTGAATTTTGCTCTTCATTTCCTGAGGCCCCCTAGGGTCCCAGGTAGGGTTTTACCCTCTCCTGGAGGGCTCCTGGACCCCTCCAGCCTGTGATGGGTGCCCTGGGTCTCTCCCTGCGCCCCCAGCGATATGTGCTTTCTTTCCCTCCTGCCACTTGTCTCCTTGCTTGGCACTGGTGATTTGTATCGCCCACTAGATGTTTGCTTCCTGAGGACCGAGTGTGCTCACAGCCATATTTTTAGCACTTAGCACAGTGCTGGGAACATAGTAGATGCCTCCAAAACAGTGAATGAAAAAGTAAAGGCTGGCGTGTGGCACATACTCACTCTAACTGCAGGCTCAGTTCTCACCTTCGTGCCTGGATGGGAGCTGGGAGGGCAGGGTGAGGGTCACGGTCAGGGTGTGGGTGACAGTGCCACGTCCTTCTTTCCAAACAGAGGGCAGGTTCTGGGTCACGGCGCGATCAGGCCAGACAACTGGTCACAGACCTTGAATCCCGAGGGAGCCGGGCCCTTCCTCTGTTCATCTCCTGCCTGGAGGACACAGGCCAGGGTGCTCTGGCCTCATTCATGAGAACAAGCTGCCAGCCGGCAAAGTGGGATTCCGAGGTCATCAGACCCCTGGACTTTGAGCCGGGGGTGCTCCCACCAAGGGACCTCAAGCCAGTGGCGCCTGCCGGGCCGGCAGACATGAGTCCTGGAAGATTCACTAGCATCTGTGAGTACTGAGAACGTGGTTGGCAGGAGGGTGGTGTGCGCAGTCTTTGGGGGTGGCTGCTGCACAACAGGCAGGCTGAGTTGCAGAGTTATTTTGCTGTTGTCTTTCTGGGTACACACAGAGGGTGGTGGAAAATTCCAGCAGGTCTTTGGGACATTTAATTTTGGAAGCCCCTCGTCCAAAAAGTGTGGGTGGAAGTCTGTTTTGCATGCCCAGGTTTTGACCAGTGTTTCTTGAAGGTTGAGTTTAGGGTTTGCTTTTGGTCCAGGTGGGTGGTGAGAACCAGCCTGGGCCTCCGGAGTGCGGGGAGGCCTTTTTCTGTGGCGTCTGCGCCATGCCTGGCACATGCAGGATCCCACACCTTCTTTTCTTCCTTAACAACAACCTGGCAACCTCCTTGACTCATCTTTGTTGAAGAGGAAACTGAGGCACAGGGAGGTGCGTTTGCCTAAGGCCACAAGGCTCCATCCCTGAAACATGTAAATCCCAAGAGCACAGCTGGGTGATTTTTACCTACATCAACCAACCTCCAGGTGGCCAAGATCTAGAACAGTCTGGTGCCCTCTAAGTCTCTCTGTCTTCATACATCCTTTTGCTTGTTCTTGAACTTCAATATAAATAAAATCCTACAAAACACGCTCATCGAGTCTGGCTTCTTTTGCTGTCATATTTGTGAGATTCATTCATCTTTAGCAGTACTTCGTTCTCCATGGCTAGGTAGTAGTTCTTATTCTATTTATTCTTATTTAACCACCATGTTGTAGGGGGCAGGTGGGTTGTTTCCAGTTAAAACTTTGTTTCCATAGCAACACAGGGAGAGTCCAGCACCTCCTATTTTGTGGTTGTTAACAGGGGCGGCAGTAGGTTAGCCTTGCTGAGTACAGCCTTTTTGCAGGCCCTGGCGCACTCAGTGACCTGATGGGCTCTTCCCCACTCTTGTGAGTCAGCTCCTAGTTGTCCCCTTTTACTGCTGAGCAAACCGAGTAACAGGGTAGGCCATGCACAACTCGGAGGCAGCCACTGCATTCCCGGGTTAAACAAAGAACAGAAAGTCCCAGCTTATAGGCTGGTGTCCACTTGATTTCCTACTGATCAAAATGAAAGCCTTTCATTTTTAAAAATATTTTTTAAAAGATTTATTAATGCATACGAGAGCTGGGGTACAGGCCAGAGTTATAGGAGGAGAGAGGATTCACCAGAGACAGATTGGGGAGAAGAACAGGCAGATGGACTAAAACACACTGCTGAGGGGAGCAGCAGGCGAGGCAGGGGAGGTCTGCTGTGCCATGTGGGTCCTTTCCCTGGCTGGGAATCGAACTCACGCTGCTGTGTGGCAGATAGTGTGGTGCTCAACCCGCTGTGCCACCAGGAAGGCCCTGAAGTGAAAACCTTTCTGACACTGAATGAAGCACCACTCTGCTCCTCATGTATTCATTCTGTAAACATTCTCTGAGGACTTCCTGCAAGCTGTGCCCCATGGCTTCCAAAGGGAGGCTCCCAGAACTTGGCGCTTCCTTCTCTTTTTATGTTCTAGAATTTCATATGAATGGAAACACAATGGATGCCCTGAGGCTTTTTGTTTCTTTCTGGGCTGTGTAGTATTCCCTTGCATGGCTGGATCACAATTTGTCCATCGATCAATTTGTTGATGGGTGTTTGGGGGGTTTCTAGTCTTGGGCTTAGGAATCAGGCTTTAGTGAGCATTTGTGGCTAAGTGCTTTTGCACCTGTTGCGCTCATTTCTCTTGGCACATGAACTTGGAAGTGTGATCACTGGTCAGAGGGTGTGTGTTGAGCTTCATTAGCAACTTTTAATTTGCCCATGAGGGTTCCTGGCTCCTGTTCCCCTCTGGGTTTGTGGAGACTGTCATCACAGAGCCTTGGTCCTCCCCTGTTTGACCCCGAAAATCATGTTTTTCCTCTTTATCTCTCTCCAGGTGTCCTGGAGCCATCGAAGGGAAATGCCGATTTGGTGAGTCAGTGCAGCTTGGCCCAGCTGGCTTTTCCCCTTCTGCTCTCCACTTCCCAGGTCCCTCCCGCAGCTGTGTTGGGAGCATGTGGCCTGGGCACGAGTTGGCCAGCGGAGCCTCCCACAGCTCTCTTGGGTGCTCCTCCTAGACTGGATCGTCTGTAGGGTCCTCTGGGGATGGAAGTCTCCGGGGGCTGGACTTCTAGGCTAGCAGCTGCTGTCCCCAAATACTGCTGCAGGAGTTCTTCTTCTCTCCCAAGTTTAGCTGTTCCGACGTCACACACATGCAGCTCGCACTCGCCCCAGCCTAGTTTGCAATCTGTTTGCTCCCGCCCGGGAGTGCCGGGCGTGGACCCTGCCGCTCCCTCAGAGGGCAGGCTGACCTCACGCCCTGGCCGCTCTCTCTGGACGGGCAGGCGCGTGAGGGGAGCCAGGGTCAGCTCCTCTCTGGAGAAGCACGCTGAGACCCCAGTTTACGCTGTCCTTCTGCTCTGGGCAGGCGTACCTCCTGAAGGCGGACCCTTGTGGCCACTGCCTCATCATCAACAACGTGAGCTTCCATCCCGAGTCCAAGCTCAGTGTCCGCACCGGTTCCGACGTTGACTGTGAGAAGCTGCAGAGGCGCTTCGGCCTGCTGCACTTCGAGGTGAAGGTGGAGAAGAACCTCACTGCCAAGGTGCAGTCCCTGTCGGTGGAGAGGCTGGGTGTGTGGTGGGGGCTGCGGCCAGTTCAGTGAGGGGTCCTGGAAGCCAGTGCCTCCCAGGATGAGCCCACGTTGGTCTGTAGGGGGCAGCAAGGCGGCTCGTGGTTACAAGTTCAAGTTCAGACTCAGCCGGTGGAGGACTGGCCTGGCGCTGCCTGCAGGGGACTCACAGCCTGTTTCCTTGTCTACACCACAAGTCGTCACCTGGGGGCTCGTTGGGGGGTTCAGGGGACCGTGCTCCAGCACAGCACCTTTTCCTAAGAATGGGGGCAGACACGGCTGTTATGTTTGTCATTACTTCAGTCTTGGCCCTGGGGACAGGGAAGGGGCACTGTCCAGGCTTTGGGGGGCCCAGGGCAGCTCGAGAGTCAGTCTCTGGCTCACGTGTGACCTTCTCTTATAGCAAATGGACCGGGCTCTGTTGGAGCTGGCGAAGCAGGACCACGGAGCTCTGGACTGCTGTGTGGTGGTCATCCTCTCTCATGGCTGCCAGGTGGGTGGCCTCGGCTCCTTGGTCGGCCCACGACACTCCCGGCTCTGTGGGAAGCGCCGTGGGGCCCTGTCCACTGCTGCTGTTCTCTCGGGGGCCATCTGGCTCTCTGAGGCGTTGGACGTGCCTCCTGGGCGGAACCGTGTTCCCGGAGAAGCCATCTGGGAGAGTCCAGAAGGAGGCAAGCTGTGCACGCATAGCTCCTACCCCCAGGTTTTGTTCAGAGCTGGCAGCGCGCATGAGCGCTCCAACTTCTGCCTCAGTCCTGCCGGCTGCGCCCCAGGGCCTTGGCTGCTGGCCGCGGGCCAGGCACCCACTCTGGGCTCGGCCACTGAAGTGCCGGGACATTGCGCTCAACCCCTTCACACTCCTGAGCCCCCTCATCTTTCAGGTTGAGGGGCTGGACAGAGCTGAGGTCATGGGCTGAACCTGTGTTCTTCAAAACTAGCAACTGGCATACGCAAACCAGGACTTCCAGTTTCTCTTGAAAAGGCACCGAGATCTGACCTTATCAGGCCAGCATCCTCAAAACGCTGGCCAGCAGCTGGGCAGGAGCTGACCCTCCGGTCCTCAATTCGCTGTGTGGCCCCTGGGCTGAGCAGGGCATTGCCTGGGGGCATTGCCTGGGAGCGAGCGTGTGGGGGTGCAGACTCGCAGGCCGCACTCCCGAATCCTCATTCAGGGCTGCACCTGACAGGTCCCCCTGCACATGACATCAGAGGGGGGCTGATATGGAGCAGTGGCTCTCAGTGTTAAGCAGCCCCAACACCTAACGGGGCAGATTGCTCGACCCCACGAGCAGGGTTTCTGATTGCGGATGTTTGGGTGGGGCACGGCTTACAAATTCCCAGATGCTACTGAGGCTGCTGGTCCAGCGACCATAACTTGAGAGCCTCCCATCCGAGGAAGTCGGCGGACGCGCTCCAGTTGGCCTGTCTGCCCCTGTAGGCCTCTGAGTTCGAGGCCCCTGGAACAGAGGCTGACCAGCGCCTGTCGGAACAGCCCTGCGCTCCAGGCTGGCACTTCGAGATGCCTGACCCCGGGGCACAAAGCCTCCACGCAGGCGGTCAGGCACCTACCTGACTTCTGGGCTTGGTAACCAGGACTCTTGCTCTCCTAGGCCAGTCACCGCCAGTTCCCGGGGGCCGTTTACGGTGTGGATGGCTGCCCTGTGTCTGTCGAGAGAATTGTGAATATCTTCAATGGAACCGGCTGCCCCAGCTTGAGAGGGAAGCCCAAGCTCTTCTTCATCCAGGCCTGCGGCGGGGGTAAGCTGGGCCTCAGCCTCTGCGCAGATGAATCCAGGTGCTGCCACCTTCTTCCTTCTCCATGCAGCCCCTTCCCCACACGCGTGGAGTTTCTCTCTGGGCGGTCGGAGGGGCCCAGGTGTGCTTGCTGTTATCTGTGTGCTTAGCTGGCCCCCAAGCCTACCCTTTAGCCCATCTACCGTGGACTCGTCAGCAATTTACAAGACTCTTGTTGGGCTGACCTGGGCCATTTTGCCTCCCCCAGCCTGGGATGTGCCCATCCCAGCACTGCTCAATCAGGATGTCACGTGCTTTGGCTTGTTCCATCTCTCCATGTGCCACTCCTCTGCCTTATTTCCTGGCCAACTCTTAGTCACCCGTCCATCTGGCACAACGTATGTCACCACCTCCAGGAAGTCTTCCCGCAACACCCCCTTCCCTGTGCAAAGTCAGGGTTAGCTGGCTCTTGTGCTTCTGCAGCCTCTGGCTCTGCACAAAGCTCTCACACAGTGTGGTTGCATCTTATGCATATTGTTAATGATTTGAATTTCAAGTAGAGTCACATAAAAAATTCCTCTGAGCAAAAATCGGAGACATTGTAAGCCCCACCATCAACAAGAGAAGAAGTCAGGGAACTGCAAGATTCCAAAGTTGGAATGCAGTGAGGACCCTGCGACTCTTGGTGGTAGTCCTGGCTTAGTCCCTGGCAGGCCCCGCGACCTTGTGGTTGACACTGTGGCCACACGGGGGCGCCACCTCAGCTGGGAACAGGCTGCATGTCGGTGGCGCCCTGCTGGGTGGGTGCCCAGCTGGGTGTCCTGCATTCTCTGGAGTTTCTCACCAAACTGCTGTGGTTTTGGTGACTCTTGTGTTGCTCTTTTACGGTTCACTGCTGTTCCAATGAAAAACAATTTCAAACTGTTAAACGCACTGACCTTCCTCAAGACTCAGGCTGCGCGGGGGCAGGAGCCACACCTGGAAGGCGGTGACTTGGTTGTGACTCAGGGAGTGAGCGGGTGATGCCATGTGGCCAACGCACTTGGCCAGAGCTGAGTGGCCTCTGTGAGGCTGAGCTGCTGATTTGGGGCCGCCCCTCTCCAGGGTTTGGAGAGCAGCTAAGGAGACAAGGAAGCGCCCTTGCGAAGTGGCTGCAACTGCAGGGGCTGAGTGAATGGCTCCTCCACCTGCTCTTTACCGCCCGGGGAGTTACGCTCCCGCAGTGGGAGTTTCAAATCTAAGAGGCTCTGCAAGACAAAGCTGAGCATAAAACGCAACCCCTGTGGGCAAGGCCTTCCTGTCAGAGGTGGACCTGGGGCTGCAGACACAGCCACGGTCCTCTGACCCCTCTCCTTCCCCTAGATCCCCTTCTTGTGTCTGGTATCCTCTGCCAGGGACACCCCTCCCTGAGGTGCCCCTCCCCCACAGCCAGGCAGCCCCAGCAGCCGCCCTCATTCCTGTCACTTCAGGGCACAGCTCAGTGGCATTAAGCACACTCCCGTGCCACTGTCACCGCCTCCCCTTCCAGAACGTCTTCGTCTTTGGATAAAAATGGAAACCGTGCTCATTCAACAGTATCTCCCCTTCCCGTTGCCCCTGCCCAGCCGCTGTGCTTCTGTTTTCTGTGACTGTGATTGGGCTCCTCCAGCTCCCTCGCGTGGTGTTTCTTTCTGTGGCTGGCCCCTGGCTTGTAGCCCGTGTAGGTTTTCCTCCTTCCTAAGGCTGAGTGATGAGTCTGGTTTCTAAGTGACAGATACTCTGCTGCTTTAACGTGCACAGCCCCACGGCGTTACTTACCTTTGCGGGTTGTGCAGCCGCCACCACAATCTCATCCCAGAACTTCCGGTCCTCCCAAGAAGGGGCCCCAGGCTCTCCATTCCTGCCTCCCTCCAGCGGCTGGCAACAGCCCGTCTGCTCTCTGGGTCACAGATTTGCCCGTCTGGGCTCCGCGTGTAAATGCCTCTTGCGTTTGGCTTCCCCCACCAAGCGTGTTTTCTGTCCACGCCGCCCTCCGCGCCAGTCCGTGGGAAGCTGGATGCCGCCCGCTGCATGTCTCTGTTCTCCGTCCGTCTTTTGTCTTGTGAATGATGCTGCTGGGAACATTTGACTGCAAGTTGTGTTCAAACACCTGTTCTCAGTTCTTCCGACTGTGTACGTTGTCATTGTATAAATTTCTGCCTTCCCCTCCCGCCCAGTTTTAGTAGATAGATAGGACTTGGAGAGAAGGCAGGACTTCTGTTTCGGCTTCCTCGTCACGCCTGCCCAGTGCTGGAACCCTGGCTCCAGAGGGCGTCAGGCGGTCTGGGGCGGAGGACGTGCCGGGGCTGGGGCAGCGGTGGTCTGTGTGTTTCAGTGACGAGCGGTGGCCGTTTCTGTCTCTTGCAGAGCAGAGAGACCCTGGGTTTTCAGTGGCCTCCACTCCCCTCAGAGGCAGGGCCCCCGACGGTGTCCCTGAGTCGGATGCAGCTCCGTTCCGGGATGGCCGGGGGACTTTCGACCAGACGGACGCCGTGGCCAGTTTGCCTACGCCCAGCGACATCTTCGTGTCCTACTCCACCTTTCCAGGTAGTGCCCCCGGAGAGCTCGTGCTCCCGGCCAGCGGTCTCCCCATCAGCCCCAGAGAAAAACCCCGGGTGTGAGCCGCGGCCCTGCCCCTGCCGTCTGTGTGGCCTGGAGCGGGCTCCTCTACCTCTCTGCGCCCAGGAGTACAGGGCGAGGCAGGCGAGGCACTTGGGGTACGGAATCGTAGGGGGCGCACTCCCTCGGGCTGGTGCCTCAGTCTTCTCATCCTTAACCTGGACTCACCCCTCGGGCTGCCATGGGTGCGCTGGCACATCCCACAGCCCGCAGAGCCTGGCGCCCCGGGCGGGTTGCCCTCCTGTCTCATCCCTGGGGTAAGTCACTTGACGGCTCCAGCCTTGGCTTCCTTCGGGGGGAAACGCCGGCACCAGGTGGTGGAGGAGATGAAGTGGGGCAGGCAGGCGGCTCCTGCTGGAGTGTGAACCCGCGCGTCCGGTGTGAACGCCCACGCGTACCTGGGAGGGGCCGCTCCCCACTAACGTCCAGCTTTGTCCTGGAGGATTCGTCTCCTGGAGGGATAAAACCAGCGGCTCCTGGTACGTGGAGACCCTGGACCGCGTCCTGGAGCAGTGGGCTCACGCTGACGACCTGCAGACGCTCCTGCTCAGGGTGAGCGCCGGCTGCGTCCCGGAGGGAGGGGCGGGGCAGGAGGGGCCGGGAGGGGCGAGCGGGTAAATCAGGGGTAAAAGATGCTTCTGCCCTTAACCGCACATATGACTGTCTGCAGGGACATTTCATTTTATTCAAAAGGGCTGCCTTCCTGGCTCCTGTGAGGCCCCCAGGCTGACCCCTCGTTCCCCATCCACAGAGGGTGGGATGACTCAGCGGCCTGTGCAGTGCACCCGGAAGACGGGTTGTGGGGTTCATCCCTGTACCCTTTGCCCCATGACTTGAGCCTCACGAATCAATCCTTGAGGATATCCCCTTCTCGGAGGCGCCACTGAGGGACCAGAGAAGGGTGGCCTGGGAGGGCCCCACCTTGTAGTGTGAAACCTCACTCTGGACGTGGGGCTCACGGGCCCCACGTGGGCCTCGCCTGGCTCTGCCCAGGTGTTTGTGCCCTGAGGCTGGGATTGCACCGGCCCTCTTCACAGGTGCAGGCTCTGTGCTTTGCCCAGCAGAGGGGCCGATAGAAAAGCAAGTGCAGGGCCTCCACTCATCTGCCTCTAGGGGGCGCCCCGTGCCGGCCCTGGGTAGATGAACCCCTGAGAATGTGGGGTCGCTGCTGTGGGCAGGGGGAATGGGGTTCCATTAGTGCTAAGCAGTGCACTTAGCTCTTGGCCCCTATCTCTTCTCTCAACGTCTCTCCCAGAGAACCTTTCAATCCGATTAGATTTTGATGAATTCTTAAATTTTGAAATTTTGAGTTTTCTAAATTTGGAGTTGAGACCCTGCTCTTCAGACTTCCCCCTCAAGGGGGCTGCAATTCCCCCTTTTTTCAAGGTGCCAACTCCCTGGACTTGCCCCCAGGCCTGCTTTGAAATTCTTACTTCAGCCAAGAGAACAACTCACAGACCCCGTGTGGTCCTGTCTTCACAGGTCGCGGATGCTGTTTCAGAGAGAGGGATTCTCAAACAGATGCCCGGTTGCTTTAATTTCCTGCGCAAAAAACTTTTCTTTAAAACGTAAGGAAGCCAGGCCACTCCCCTGCCTGCCTTTCACCCCCAAACCTCCCTGCTCCAGGCTGGGGGCGGGACCCGCTCTTTCTCCACTGACCCCAGACAGCCTCCAAACTCAGGCCAAGTGGCAGACGCAGAGGAAGAGAAGCAGTCACCACGGACGTCACGTGGCGCTTCGCCTGGGCCGGTCCCCTCTCAGGTGCTGTGCTGGAACCCCGGTCCTGTAGAGCAGGGCATCTCAGCCTCTGCCCTGGGGACCCGTGGGGCCAGATAACTCTCTGCACTGGAGTCATTCCTTGCTCTGTTGGGTATTTGTCAGTGTCCCTGTCTCAACCACTGGATGCCAGTACTGCTGGAGGCGAGAAGGGACCCAGAACGTCTTTAGATATTGCCACATTTCCCCTGGCAGGACACCCCTGCCTCCCCCAGCTTTATGAGGGCCCCTGACTCTACAGGAGATTTTGGCTACAAACAAACCAGTATATTTTTTAGATCAGCAAATTCGGAGTGACTAGCGTCTGAGGGCTGAAACCTGTGAATCCTACATGAAGTTTTAACTGTTAATTAATTTTGCCAGTAGTACTGAAAAAATATTTAAAAAATAAATCAAGGTGAATATGGTGCCTATTTCCATTTTGCCCCAACTCTTTTGCTGTTCCTTATCAAGGAGACTTTTGCTTCCTGGAACTATTTCCCCATCTCCCACGCCAGGTGCCTTCCTGGCTGAGTGACAGTGGATGTTGGGGTTCCCAGCGCAGGCCCGTCCCTGAAATCTTGGGTGCTGTTCTGACTCAGGTCTGATCTTGCTTTTGGGGCCCTGGACTCCCCGTGGTTCGCTAAATAATGACTCTCCAAGATGTGATTCATGTAGTTGTCGCTTTATTGCTCATTTCCTCCTGTGGCCTTTCCGAGTCTGAAGTGTTCCCGGTGGCTTCTGCTGGTTAGTTATTTGCCATGGCCTGCAGGGCACACACAGGAGAGAATCAGGTTAACGGGCAGAGCAGAGCAGCTGGGCTGTTTCCTGGCTCCCTGCTGCGAACTTGTACCAGCCTTGGTCTGCGAGCAGCTCTCACCTGGGGAGCTCTGGCTGCCCGGGAGAGAGGGAGAAAAGGATATGATCATGGCTTTGCAGTGACCCGCTGGGGGCTTCTTGTGAAGAGGGACTTAGCCTGGAGTCCTGGCTTGGGAGGGGAGCAGTGCTGTGAACTTCTACAAAGTATATGCCAAATGTGGGAGTGGTCAGGTTTTTAGACTTTGTTTCTTGAAGGGATTGAGAGGCCTGAAAGCGTAACCACCACGGCAGTTTGGGAGACTTTGTTAAGCACCGTGGGTGGGCTGTGACCTGTTTTTGGCTGCAATACCTATTATCACTTAAGTCTATTACTGCCACTCTGCGATGCTCCTGCATCTTTCTAGCACAATTACTTAGGCCGATGTGCATGAATGCCATCCGTTCATTGCTGCAGCTGGAGAGTGGAAAACAGGGAGCAGATGAGAGGGTCTGTCTTTTATTGGTGCTGCGGAATATTACTGAGTTGCTCAAGAGAATGACAAAGGTGCATGTACGGGATTGTGAGCTGTGATTTGGTGTTAGGCAAAACAGGTGAGTTACAGAGCAGGATGAAGCGTGAAATCCCACGAAGTCTGGAAGACACTGTGGCTCTCCTTACGTCGGTGTTTCATATGTGCACATCGGTCAAATCAGACGACCACACACACACCAAACTGTAATCACAATTATCTCTGGGGGTGGGACTGGAGATAGGAAACAAGGGAGAGCTTGTCCTTTTTCTTACTTGTTACACTCTGTTTTTTTTTTTTTTTTAATGTTTTCACAAAGTAGGCGTTACTTTTAAAAATAAAAGCTGGCGTATGTTGACAAGTCATGTGTTGCTGTCATTCAAAGAGCATTTGTTGATGGGATGAATGTCCTTGGCCACCTGTCTCCTGTCACTTGCTGCTTGTACCTTTTGTTCCCAGCATCCTGACCTTGGCTGGTCACCTGTTTGGGTTTGTCCTGGCAGGTGCTCCCAAGCGCCTGTGAGTGGCTCCAGGCCGCACACGACGTAGCCGTGGGCTGTGACCACTGAAAGGTTTCGCCAGCCCCTCTGCAGCTGCCGGGACAGCCTCCCCCAGGGGACAGCTGGGGCTTGGCTCGGCCAGTCCTGGAGCCCGTGACGGGCGTGTGTGCCTGCTCTGGCTGCTGCCGCGGAACACAGGGCCTTGGCCCAGCTGCCGCGCCAGGTTTGTTTCCCAGCTTGACCCCCCACCCCCGACATCTGGCCTGGCTGTCGGCTGCGTCCTGCGCTGTGGGCTTGTGACTACCTGGGAGCAGCTGAAGCTGGGACAGAACATCAGGATGACTGCCCTGGGCCACTCTGGGCCCCTGGGTGCTGCCAGGACCAGCTGCCCCGAGATTCACACAGCTGGGGCTAGACAGGGACCCTAGGGTTTGCCTGGGAAAAGACCTTGAAGCTTCCTTCCATCCAGTCTTGGACCAGGCTCCTTTGAAATGCTGTTGGGACCTCCAAGTTGGACACAGCTTTTCTCTGATTCACCAAAACAAAACCCAAAACCTGTAAGTGAACGGTCACTCTTTCCCAGATTTTTCATTTCCTTCCAGTAGACGTTTCTGGGCTCTCTGGTGCCTGTGGCCACTCGTTGGCACAGAAATGCCAGCACACAGACAAGTGAACAAGGAGCCAGCAGACATTATGGGAGCACTCGGAGGCGGCCACCTGCTTATTTTGACGTGCCCGTTTGACAGTGTCGTTTTCCTCCCGTGACCACATGCTCGTGGCTGTGCTTTCGTGTCTGGTTTTATAACAGAGCAGACATTTGATTCAACTGAACAGTTCTCTGCAAAGTAAACCCAAACTAATGAAATCAGAAGCCAGCTTGGCCTTCTCTTGGGGCTCTGCCACCGACACTGCAGCTCCCACCTGCTCTGGCTCCTGAAAACGCAGGAGATCCTGGTCTAGTTCAAGTGCCATTTTACAGAAGAGCAAACTGCGGCAGTGGTGAGGTGGAGGGGGCTAAAAAAGTGCCCCCCAGTCAATGGCGAGTGTCTCCCTCTTCCCTTTCGGCATCCACCAGGCCCAATGCCTCCCCCCACCCCCACGTGGGCTCCGCAGACACCCCTCTTCCCACCTGCCTGTGATGACGCCACCACCTGCTGCTGGTTGTATCCATGGCTGCTCCCAAGACTGGAGCCAGCTTTTTGTTTTTTTGTTTGTTTTTGTTTTTTTTTTTAAAGATTTATTTGTTTATGCATACAAGCACTGGGGTACAGGCCAGAGGTGTGTGTGTGTGGGGTGGGGGGGTGAGAGGATTCACCACAGACAGAGCGGGAGCAGAACAGGCAGGAGCAGAACAGGCAGATCAACGGAAGCACACTGCTGAGGGGAGCAGCGAGCACAGCAGGAGAGGTCTGCCGCACCATGTGGGTCCCCTCTCTGGCCGGCAGCAGGGATCGAACTTGTGCTGCAGTGGCTGCGGTTTGCTTCATAGTGCGTTGCTCAACCCACTGCGCCACCAGGGAGGCCCCAGCTTTTTGTTTTATTTTATTTTTTTTCCAGCTTTTTGTTTTAAATAATTTTAATGGTTATTGTTATAAACAAATAGAAAATTAAAATAGAAAATTGAGCTGATGCGGACGCTTATGAGGTCCTGGCTTGAGCCCACAGTAGAAAGCTCTCTGGAGACAAGAGGGGTGGGGCCAGGTTAACCCCACCTGCCTGGACCATCCCAGTCTAGGACGGAAAGTCCTGTGTCCTGGGGAGTCTCCCGTCCAAGGCTAAGCGAGTGGGGGACACTTCAGGGACTAATTTCTAAAATCAAAACTGTGTATGTGTGTGTGTGTGGTCTCAAACACTCAAACAATTAGGTTTGGGGATTTTCAGGCGAATAAGACTATAGCATTGGATGGGGCCTGCACACAGATTAACAAAGACACCCCGTGAATCCTAGGAACCCACTCTGAACGCCTGAGGTGTAGCCTTTGTTTTGAGCTCTTTAGACAAGGCCTTGGCTATGTGCCTTTACACTCACACAGTAAAGACTCACAGAAGTTGTGGGGGGCCGCCAGGGGTTGCCCACGGGTGTAACTTCCTCTGGGCACTCCCGCCCAGCCCTCAGGAGTGGGGGCTCAGACGCTTAGAGGGCATTGCCTCGGGGGGCCCGAGTTCACCTCTGGGGCTCAGGGCTCGCCCGGTTCTTACCGAGTTGATCCAGTCGATGTAGTTGGAGACCCGGGTGAAGACGGAGGGCTTGTGGTAGTAGTTGCAGCCAAGGGAGGACCCGAAGCTGACCACGCCGTGCACTTCCCATCTGCCGTCAGCTGTCTGGCAGTTCAGAGGCCCTCCAGAGTCCCCCTGAGGAAGGCTAGAGTTCTGTCAGGAGGGACCTGAGGCTGGGTGAGGCGGTGGGAGGGCAAGGGGCTGTCCATGAGGGGCCCGAGACTCACAAGTGTGCATGGACGTGGTCTCACCACAGGTAGCCGAGCTCTCTGAGGCCATCCCGGTGGCCCCAGCTCGAGAGGGCACCACACGACCAAGGCTGACACTGACTGTGTGCCTGGGACAGCTAAGCACCTCATGTGCCTCGTTTCATTCAATCCTCACAGCACTGTGAGAGGGCGGCTGGTCTCCCCATTTCACCTAAGGGGAAACCCTGACACCCGCTGAGGTGGTTCTTTGCATGGCGTTGTGCAGGCAGTAGGTGAAAGCACAGAGACCCAGCGCTATATTGTGTGTTCAGCCACCACTGGGCCTTTGCCCCCACGATGCGGAAGTCTCCTCAGGGCCAGTCTGTGGGCCGAGGTCCGTGTGGTCTGAAGAACGGGTCAACTTCCTTTCTGCGCCACCCCCCCTGCTGCAGGGTCTACCACACAGCAAGCCCTTTGGGTTAAGGGACTGACCCCGGGAAGGCTCTGTGGCAGCTGTCGCGAGGGGCACCTTGAGCCATTAACAGGATTAACTTAACAGGTAAAGTCGAAGTCACCTTAGAAAGACCCCAACCGAGGGGAGGGGGAGGGTTGAGGGAAGATGGGAGCACGAGGGACTGAGGTGATGGTGCACTGGTGATATGGTGATGGGGAATACATGGGGATTACAATTGATGGCAAGTATATGTAAATTAAAAAAAATTTTATATTAATTAAAAAAAAAAAAAAAAGAAAGGCCCCAACCTAGAGCTGACAACGTCCTACTGGCTCCTGTCTACATAGAGGAGAGAGTAAGGGTGATGACAAGTAAGAGGAAAGAGAGAAAAAGGTAATGTCAGACCTCAGTGAGACCTGGAAGGACTTCCCGGCAGTGAGGAGAGCAGACGCGACAATGAGAATCTCACAGTATCTTCTCTGGAGCCCACAGGCCAAAGGTTGGGGACTCTGCCTGGAGTGTCCCCAGGGCTGTTGCTAAGAGATGCTGAGGATGGACCCGAGGGCCCCAAGCGCCTCCCCCGGCCCCTGCCCCTGGGGCCTGGACTGCCTGTACTCACGTTGCAGCTGGAGATCACGCCGTCACCCCCCGCACAGACCATGTTGGTCTTCACGGTGCTGCCCCACCAGCCGGAGCTGGAGCAGGTGGCGTAGTCCACCACCAGCAGCTTGCCCTGCTGCAGGATGTCAGGGAGAGCCCCGTTGGCTGTGCGAGACCAGAAAAAAGGTGTCACCGGGACAGAGGGACTCCCGAGAACACAGGAAGTCGTTGCCCCCTCCTGGGCCTTGCGCCCCTTTCTTTGTGAGCCTTCTTCCTTGACCCCCAGCCGCAGGGCGTCAAAGGGAGCAGCCATGTTTGTCTGTCCCGCGTCCCCCCGTGGACTGGTGAGTGTTCTGGCTACCGGGGATGGGTTCGGGGCGGACGGCTGACTCTCGCTAAGGCCACGGAGGAACTCCTTTCCCTGGGAATTTGGGATTGGACTGAGAAATCCCAGCAAGAGAGGTTGTAGCCTGGGAATTATTAGCAGTGACTATCCCCCCAAAGCTTCTTCTAGGGGGTGAAGAGGTCCTGAGAGGGTTTCCTGAGTTTCTTGCAGTTTTCCAGACCCTGGTGCTACCCAGTTCTGGAGCACCGGTTTGTCCCTGCCCTTGGTTGAGGCTCTGAAGTCCTTATACCAAATCTTTTCTCGCTGAGCTAGCTCCATGGGTTTCTTTCTATCAGCTGCCTTAAACACTATAGCGGACCTGGACCTGTGGCATCGAAGGCCCAGGTTGTGATAGGAGGTAGAGTTTTCCCAGCACTCCCCAGCGCCACCACACCACCCCCTCCATCACTAGTCCCGCTGAGCTGAGGGGGAGGGGGAGCCATGCGGCCATTCTTCCCTTGTGCTTTATCAGACTTTCCAAAAGGTGCGAGTCTCGCAGCCAATATTCAGTCCTATTTGACAGAGCCAGGCGAGGTTACGTAGCACACCAAGACCATGCTTGCTAAGTGGGGGTTCGTACTTTCACAACATAGAAAGCATTTTCACAGCTCTTCTGCTGTGTTTTAAAACTTTGCCAACTGCATTTCCATTTTACAGATGAGGAAACTGAGGCAAAGTAAAGTGCCCAAGGCCACACAGCTAATAAGTGGGTGCTGGGTTTTGAGCCGGGGTAGTCTGACCTCTTACCAGTCTGTGCAATACTGCCTGCCTCCCCCCTCCCCCCAAGGCAGCTGCCATTTCTCCAAAGCCCTGGGGTGATGAGTGTGGAGAAAGCCCTGTCGGGACAGGGTGGCATCACCTCCCTCTCCTCCCAAGCCCCAGGGCCCACTTACTCTGCAGTCTTCCCCAGCCAGTGACATAGCAGGCGAAGTTGTTGGGCAGAATGCTGCCGGCTGCGGGGAGGCAGGGCAGCTGGATCTTGTCGGAAAGGGTGACGGGGCTGGCCAATTTGAGCAGGGCGATGTCGTTGCTAGGTTGGTGATGAGAGAAGGCATGAGGATTTCCTGCCCGACTTTATATGTGGTTTCAGCCCCCGCTGGAATCACTGGACCCCTCTGTGGCCAGCCTGTGACTCTCCCTTCTGTTGGGGCTATGAGGGGCTGGGGGGCAGCTCTGGTTGAACCCCAGGATTACATTTGCCCAGGACGGAGCTCAGAGTCATAAATTCCTCCAAGTTCTTTCAGGGCAAGTGTTTAGAACAGGGAGGAAGTGGGCTTTTAAATCTCAAATTTTACAAATTAGAATGCAATTTTGCCTCTCATCTGTCATCTTTTTTAAAAATATTTATTTATGCATATAAGCACTGGGGTACAGGCCAGAGGTGCGGGGGCAGTGTGAGAATCCACCAGACAGAGCAGGGAGCAGAACAGGCAGATGGACTGAAATCCACTGCTGAGAGGAACAGCGGGCCAGGCAGGAGAGGTCTGCTGTGCCACGTGGGTCCCCTTCCCAGCCGGCAGCAGGGATCGAACTTGTGCTGCAGTGGCTGCGGTTTGCTTCATAGAGTGTTGCTTAACCCACTGCGCCACCAGGGAGGGCCCTCATCTGTCATCTTTTAAACCTCTGCCAACTCTTACTTCCATTTTACAGATGTGGAAACTGAGGTCCACCAGGACAGGCAGTTGGAGAGCGCTGCCTGGAGGGCTGGGCGCTGGGGCTCTGTTCGAGTCAGCAAGGACGACAGCCCGTGACCGCTTGGCGGCTGCCCGCACTGAGCCAGAGGTTCGCTCAGCACGAGCCAGCGGTTCACTGGGAACTTCATTCCATGAATATTTGCTGAGCACCTGCTATGCGCTGGGCACTAGGGAAGCAGCAGTGAGTGAGACAGAGAGTGTCCCAGCCCGTCAGGTTCAGGGTCACCCCCCAAACAGAACTAAACTCATATTGCTCAGGGGAACGCCCCTCTCTAATCCTACAAACAGTGGCTCCCCGTGACCCACTGTCTGTCTCCATGACTGTGAGTCTTTCTGGCCAACTCAGCCTGGGGGAAGGTTGGGGGTCGTCTACCCTCCAAACCTTGCCAGCAAGCTCCCTGCCAACTAGGGGGTCCGTTTCACCCTTGCACAAGCTCCCTGGTGCAGGTGCTGTGCTCAGTGCTTCTCAGGTAGCGAGCGGTGTTGCCTTCCCTGACCCACGGGATAGGGAACTGCTGGGCAGCAGTGGGCATTAACTCTGCCAGGTCTTCTCTTCTGCTTCTTCCTCCCATCCCCTCCCCCCATCAGGCTGGCTGCTTCCTGGGATCGCTCCCTTTCATCTCCCTACCACCTGGAAAGTTCCAGCATGCCCCAGCACTTGTCTTCACTGCCCTGAGCCATGCCACTGCTCACACCTGTGGCCTCTGTGCTGTGCCAGGCCCTTTCCTAAGTGCTTGACAGGTATCCTCTTGTTTAACCCTCACGACAGCCCTAGAGTGGCACTGTTAGTGCCCCCACCTTACCGAAGGGGCAGCGGAGGCGCTGCAAGGCTCGGGCACTTGTGCAGGTGACACAGGTGACATGACTCATACGGAGCAATCAGGCCCCAGAAGCGCAGCCCTCACCGCTGCCCCACACGTCCTGGCTGCCGCGTCTAGGTCCCTGAGCTGGAAGACCTGGCACTGTGACCTGGGCCCCTCCGGAGCCCGGCAGGGAGGGAGGCATCTGGTACGTGGGGGTCAGCCCAGGTCTGGAGGTGGGCGTGGGCGGTGCAGCACAGGGCACAGGTCTCACGTCGAGGAGAGTGGGAGGTGGTGGCATCCCCTGCCGAGGGCCCAGTCACAGGGGTTTGGGTAGTTGGGTCTCAGACCCGTGCCTGTAACCTCAGGGTGTGGCACGGAATAAACGCACAGTGCGTGAGTGGACAGGGGACTGAGAACACTGACAGCCCCTGTCCCCGCTCCTTCGGCTCGCCCCCCACCGCTCCCCAGGCATCTTTGGGGCTGGTTCCAGTTCTAAAGGGTCAGAGCTCCCCCCCACCCACCGAAGGGGCAGGGGAGGAGGTGGGATTGTACTCCTGGGCTTCTACTGATACCCCTGACTGTGCCCCTGCAAACCCCACCCCAGGTGCACCCAGACAGAAGGTACCCTTGGGAGAGCAGGCTGGGGTTCCACTTCTCATGCACCATGAACTTGGAGACGCCGATGGCCCGGGAGCCAGACTCATCCGTGGAGAGACTGTGCCGGCCCACCACCACGCGGTAGGTGTTGGAGGAGCTGCGAGAGAGGACGCCAAGAGCAGAGGTCAGCTCCGGGCTGCCCTGCCCTCTCCGGCCTGCAGGGCCGCCCCAGTGCACCGAATACAGAGGCCTGGCTGGGCCCTGCTGGGATGGCCCAAGCAAGTGGCTGTGCTTGGGACTGGGGTCTTTTTCTCGCCCAGGGACAGCTGGTTAATTATGACTTTAGAACTAGACTAGACAGCAGGTCCTCAAAGAATGTCATTTAGTTCAGTGTCACTTGTCCATCATGACAAAGAAAGAGATCCCAGCCGGTGCTGAATGAAACATTTTCTGGGACCTGGTTTTGCTTAAAGTCACATTTTCTAATAGAGTCTTGATGTTAAGTGAGGATTTATTGTATAGTAATTATGGCTCTACTGTATTAACTAGAGACTAGGGTATAAAACAAAACATTAATGTCATCCAGCAGCTCCTTCCCGGCCAGGCTGGAGGCTCTTTGCAAGGCTCCTTCATAAGAGCTCGTTTGGGTCATCTCGGGGGTGAGCGCAGGCCGGCGCGGGGGGAGGGCTGGGTGGCTGTGGGCAGCATTACCTGATGCAGTGGGCAGCGGTCAGGACCCAGTTGGTGGCCACCAGGGACCCTCCGCAGGTGTGGCGCCACTGGCCGTTGCTGTTGTACTGCAGGGAGACCTGGGGAGAAGGGTGGGGGTGCTGGGTCCGCTGACTGTCCGACCCTGTGGGCTTCAGCTCCCCGCCGAGCAGGGCTAGGTGCAGGAGAGAGGCACTGGCCTCAGGTGCCAAAATCTCAGTCATGAAGATAAAAGGGTTTTAGGGTAATATTACAAAAAGAAAAGTTAGGAGCATCCCTGGTGGCGCAGGGGTTAAAGTCTCAGTGCTGTCAAGCTATCACCAGAGGCACGAGTTCGATTCCCGGGCAGGGAGGGGACCCACACGGTGCAGCAGACCTCTCCTGCCTCGCCCGCTGCTCCCCTCAGCAGTGTGCTTCAGTCCATCTGCCTGTTCTGCTCCCCACTCTGTCTCTGGTGACTCCTCTCACCGCCCTGGACTCTGGCCTGTACCCCAGCTCTTATATGCATAAATAAAAATAAATCTGAAAAAAAGTGATACATCTGCTGTGGGAATATCTAGTCCCTCTTCCCACATCCCAGAGAAAAAATGTTATGGGACTGTGAGAAAAGCAAGAGAACTGGCAAAGATGCAGAATCAAGTATATGAACTGTGAACTATCAGCCATCACTCTACGAATGAAGCTCTCTTAATGGGGACATGAATGGCTGCGGCTGCTGAGAAACTCAACAGCTGCACGGGGGGCCGTGAATGCTCACAGCCACTGCCCGAGTGTAAACGCACCCCCAACTCAGACTTGTGTCCCCAAGCCTGTTTATGACAGTTGTCCTCATATTGCAAACACAGAAATTAACTAAACGTGAAACCAAAAGAGAGTTGTGATGGTATGAAGTCTAGAGTTAAGTGCTTGGATGAAATTGAACAACTGTGACTTAAAAAAAAAAAATTGTTCTGGAATTAGATGTCTAGGAGGAAGCTGAAAAGTTGGGGGAAAAATCATAAAAATCCAAAAGGGCTCTGATTATTCTTGAGTGTTTTGAAGTTTTTCTCTGATTTAAAGAAAAAGCAATTGTAGGGCCTCCCTGGTGGCGCAGCAGATTGAGCGCCGCACTGTGAAGCATCCGTGGCATAGCAGTGCAAGTTCGATCCCTGGCCAGGGAGGGGACCCACATGGCGCAGCAGACCTCTCCTGCCTCACCCGCTGCTCCCCTCAGCAGTGTGTTTCGGTCGATCTGCCTGTTCTGCTCCCTACTGTCTCTGGTGAATCCTCTCACCTCCCTTGACTCTGGCCTGTACCCCAGCTCTTGTGTGCATAAATAAATAAATCTTTTTAAAAAAGAGAAAAAAAGAAAAAGCAATTGTAAATGATACATAGTGTGTATGGGGTGGTTAAGAGTGTAAAAACTGGGTAAATGAATGCTTAGTGACAACTTTTAAATGAAAATAACATGTTTAAAAGACATATGTGTGATTTCTAATATTTTCTCTATAACTGACTTTTCAATTCTTTCAATCAAGTCGGTTATGAGAGATTTTACTGTATTTATGTCAATGGAAGCCTCATGTATTCTTTTGGGAATCCTACTAACTAGCAATTCCTGGTAATTTGTACCTTAATATCACTCTGGTTATTGCAAGGTAAGGAAACGTTTACTTCCATTGGCAACATTAATTTGCCTATAGTTAAGAATGAATTTGCATAGACACTGATTTGTTTAAGCAAGGAGTATTTGCATAGATGATGAAAATGATTCATAAGATAGCAGTACGTTTGTAAGCAAGCTTCTGATTGGTTATCAGAATAAGACTCTGTCTAAGTTTATATGTATGGGTAGTAAGTGCGGTGGAACAACTCTCCTGTAATCCCCAAGTTTGACCAAGGCCACCGAAATGTATTTTACTGATGAATTTTTCTACTGCGTTCTTGGCACTAGACCCCAGGGTGGAGGCAAAGGGAATGATATGAAGGACTGAGGGATGAGAAGTGGGACGTTGGTGACTCACCTGCCAGGGCCAGCTGTTGGGCCGTGCATCTTCACCTCCAACCACCCTGGACAGGTTGGGCAGGTAAGTGGGGAGCCCACAGCCGAGAGCTATGAATAGAGAAAGAGCTGTGAGTCTAGGAAGCAGTGACCCCAACAGTATGACCACACTCACTGCATTCTCAAACCCCAATGGGACATCCTTGTTCTGGAAGCATCCAAGGGGTCACAGAAGCTCTATTTCCTTGGCACTTCATTCCAGCTTTCTTAAAACCATGAGACAGTCCAAGGGGCAGGAAGGTCCCAGGCCTGTACCACCAGGGCGAGGCAGCCCCTGCACGACAGAGCTTACCTCCAGCCACCAACACAGACAGCACTATGGCCCTGATCATGGCGTCGCCGTAGAAGTCCTATAAGTGTGACCTCAGTCAAAGCCTTGGTTTTATGAGTGGGCTTATCAACCTGAGATATACTGGGAGTTCGCAAGGTGGAGATTTTCTCAAAGCTCCGTGGAAAAAAGAGCCTGTGTTCAAATATTTTTTTCTATTTTCTCCTACTGGTCACTATGGAAATACTTTGAAAAAGATACCAAAATACAGCAAGGGAAGGTGAAGGAGAGGGGTCAAAATAGGAGAGGAAAGAGCGCAAGGGGGGCCTCCCTGGTGGCGCAGTGGGTTAAGCAACGCACTATGAAGCAAACCGCAGCCACTGCAGCACGAGTTCGATCCCTGCTGCCGGCCAGGGAGGGGACCCACATGGCGCAGCAGACCTCTCCTGCCTTGCCCGCTGCTCCCCTCAGCAGTGTGCTTCCGTTGATCTGCCTGTTCTGCTCCCTGCTCTCTGTGGTGAATCCTCTCACCCCCCTACACCTCTGGCCTATAGCCCAGTGCTTGTATGCATAAATAAATAAATCTTTAAAAAAAAAAAAAAGAGCGCAAGGGACTATGGTGATGGTTCATGAGTGCTGTGGGGGTGGGAGAATTGTGGGAACTACACCTGAGGGGAGAAATCAAATATTGTACAAAAATGAATGATGATATTAAAGAATAAAAATATAAACAAAAAGAAATAATCAGTTCTATAAAAAAGAGGAAGAAAAAGATGGCAAAAGTAGATGCTGAGATATGGATTCTATCTGCTTTTACAAGATTATGTTATGTGTTAGGGAGAGAAAAGTACTGGTTGTTGTTCATTGGAGTTAAGTTTTCAAAGAAAAGAGTGAGTGTTATATTGAACAAAGAGAATTCTCGGTCGGTGGTTCTTGAAGGGGTTGGGGTTGCCCACGGGAGGCACTTGACAGTGTCTGGAGAGTTTGGGTTGTTACGGGTGGGGCTTGGGCACCATTGGCTCCTAGTGGGTAGCGCTAAGATGCTGTTAAGCATCCTACAATGCACAGGATGGCCCCCACAAGAAATCACTGCCCCCAAATGTCGGCGGTGCCAAGGTCAAAGAATCCTGTTCTAGGCACGCCAAGCCTAGCCGTGTAACCTTGAACAAGTCAGATAAGTCTCTAAGCCTGGGGACTGCCCATCTGTGAACAGGCAGAGAAAAGTGTGCCCGATCTATTTTGTGACATTGTGGTGAGGATTTCAAATACATGGGGAGCGTGTATACACAGGCAAAGCATGAACCAGAGCCCTGCAGTTAGGGTCCAGCAGCTCCATGATGGGGTGAAAGAGATTGTGCTGGCAGAAGAAGGCTTTGTTGAGATGGACCAAGATCTAGTTTATTGTTTGCTCCCAAAACAATAGCAATTTGTGCTTCTCCAATATCTTCATTTTCCAAATGTGGAAAGGGGAGCTGACACTAGACCTCACGTGTGTCAGATATACTCACATGCCTTGTGCAGATTGTGCAATACCGTGCTGGGGCCCTCTGTTTCAGAGGAGGAAACTGAGGTCCAGAGAGACAAAGCACTTGCCTAAGATCACACAGCTTCTGGTAGGATGGAGATTCCATCATAGGTTGGTCTGATTTCAGAGCCCTTTTCCTTGATGCCACCGGATCTGAGTCTCCTCCTAGTACTGCAGTAAGTCCCTTGTTCTTGGTGGGCAAAGCATGGAGAATACAGTCTCCTGATGGACTTTCTCGTTCTTCCTGAGATCTTTGATGTGCTTGCTGTGTCTCAGTGCCAGGCAGCCCAGCTCTGTGACAAGAGTCTACCATGGCCTCACTTGGAAAAGCAGAGGAGAAAGTAGACTACTTAAGATCTGGGTTCAAGTCCTCACTCTGTCAGATTTGAGCTTTGGGTGTTACAGCTTGGACAAGCCACTTATTTTCTGGCCTGTGTTGCCAATCCAGGTTTGGATGGCAGGATTTTTATACAGGTGAGAAAATGGGTGTGAGTTTTGTAATTGCTCAAGGATCACGAGGCGAGGAAGGTTGGGGTGCAGAATCCTGTTGGATTGAATGTCAGAACACCTGGGTTCTAGCCCAGTGGCACCACTCACCCCTATAACAGTTTGAACACTTGTTTATCATCTATAGCAGTCACTTCAAGAGCAAACTACTTCTGGACTCTCCTACTTTATCTTGAAAGTTAAGTGAATTTGGCATTTAGCTCCACAAAGCTGTTTAATATAAAAATAAGGTTTGTCCTGGATGAGGTCACTGAACAAATACCACTTTGGTGCACGCCATGGGCTTGTGGTGTGACCTTGGGCAAATCACACAGGCTCTCTGGCTGGGGGTTGCCCATCTACAAAAGAGACAGGACATATGCTCAGTGTGTTTGCCACATTGTTGTGATGATTTGAAAGGGACAGAAACTTCATCAAACAGACTTGAATCAAAGGGTCATTGATTTGATCACAAAACGAAAAAGCCCAGGAACAGGTTAGCTTCAGGGACAGCTGGATCCAGGAGTCTGATGATGTCACCAGACTCCGCTTTCATCTACCCCTTGACCCTGCCTCACACCGAGGGCCCACTCTCAGGCTCCCTGGAGTAGTCTGCATGGGCGTAAGATGGCTCCAGAGTCTCTGGACCAGGGCTTCCACCTGGGGTACTATGGGGACTTTGGGTGATGATTCTTTGTCAGAGGGTTGTCCTGTGCATTGTGGGATGTTTGGCATCCTCCCTAGCCCACACCCACTGAATGCTCTGAGCCCTTTTCCCTCCTCCCCAAGTCACAGCCACCAGAAATGTCCCCACTCATTGTCACATAGACCCTGGAGAGCAAGAGCACCCCTTCTTCCCTATCCCCCTTTCTTTTGCTGTTGTATCATCACATCCTCTCAAACCCAGCTGAAATAGAGAGCTGATCTGATTGGGTCCCACAAGTCCTGCAACAATCTGATTGGACCTGCCCCAGGTCACATGTCCATCCTTGAACCAATTGTGGTGGTGGGGGAGGGGTGTACTGCATCGATTGGTGAGCCCTGAGCACAAGACCCACCTAGATGGGAGCATAAGGCCCCACAGTGGCCATGTGTAGGAGGCTGCCGCTGAAACAAAAATCCAGGCACCTGGAAATGGGACAGGGCTGGGCAGGCAGAGGGCAAATAGCGCCTGCAGCCCACTGCCTCGTCTGGGGCTCAGCTCCCCATTTGTATGTGGTGGGAGGACAAGGCAACGTGTGAGGTTCTGAGCTGGGCTGGGCTCTCGGTCTCTGGGGGGGCAGGGAGAGGCAGATGGACCCTTTCACGGGTTGATGCCGCATTCGGAAATGATTGCTAGGAGGAGACAGAGACCCCAGCAGTCAGGAGCTCAGTTTGCATGCCAGGGCTTCTGCACCGGGTCCCTGGCTTCGATCTTAGCTTCCCGGATAGTGGTGCTAAAGGAACAAAGGAAACCTCATTTAGTGTTATTTTTTATTTTTTATGTATTTTTTTACACTCATTCTTCATTTTTGTATAGTGTTTGTTTTCTCTTCTTGTATATAATCCCAGTAAGGTTCTCACCACCAGTTCACCCGTGTACCATCACCATAGTCCCACTCCTGTTTTGGCCCTGCTCCTCCTCTCCCCCTGGAGATTGTCTCTGGCTTATAGTTGCCTGCCCGCCCCCCCATGCCTTCCTATAAGTGAAACCATTCAGTATTTTTCCTTTTATTTCTGACTTATTTCACTGAGTACATAATCCCTTCCAGCCCCATTCATGTTTCTACAAATGACATGAGTTTATCTTTTTTGATCGCTGAGTAATATTCCATCGTGTATATAGACCGTATCTTCTTGAACCAGTCATCTGTTTTTGGGCATTTGGGTTGTTTCCACAGCTTAAACCTCATTAAATAGAATCAGGGACTTGGGGGGCACACCCTCACCCATTACCTCTAGATGTTACAGACCCCAACAGGAAGGACCCTCAATTACAGACAGTAAGAGGAGGAATCCTATTACCTACACCAACAGGAAGAGAAAGCGACACTGGAGGACAAAGATTTCTTCTTTCTAACAAGCCAGCCTCCACCCTCAGCTCTCATGTGCCACCAGTGGACTTTCATTTAAAACAACCCCTCCCATCTTCCTTATAAGAAAAGTTTCCTCCCCTCACTTGCTGAATTTCTCTCTGGTTTTTTATGTACTTACTGTGGTGCCAGCAAGGGCACAGGGCAGGTTAGCTATGATCCTGGCAGACGGGTCAAGGAGGAGTCCTGGAGCCCTCAGTGGCTTTAATCACAGCATGATATTAGAGTCGACCAGGTACATGGCAGGCAGGGGTGCCGGGGGTGCCGGGAGGCTGGCAAGTCTGTCTCCTGTCAGTCCTGGCGTCCTCGTGATGCCGCCCATTTAAGCTCGTGTCCAACTCAGGTGCGCCCACTTGCGCATGCGCATGCTCGCAGCACCGCAGGTGTCCATCATCACAGTGGTGGGAGGGTGGAAAGACCTGATTTCTCTAACCCTACATCATCCTTACTCTTGGCTCCTGCTGCTGCTGCTGCTGCTTCTACTTTTCTCTCTCTCTCTCTCTCTCTGCCTCTCTTCTCCTCGCTGCTGGCGTCCACGTGACGCTGCCCTTATATGCCCGTGTCTCAGCCCAGGTGCATCTACCTGCGCATGCCCACTCAGGCCCGCGTGCAGGACCGCAGGTGTCCACCATCACCCCAATGGCGGGAGGGCGGAAAAGCCTGAGACTTTTCCATTTACCCTACATGTACCTTACTCTGAACTGCGATGACAATTCCCCAGCGATTCCCAAACACACCCACTTTGCTGGTAAAGTAATTGGTGTTTTATCTTTCCATCATCAGTGGGCTGGACCAACAGCATCCCATCTAGATGGACCGACTCAGCTCTGCAGCGTAACAAGCCACGCTGAGAGGGACTGGGCTGTGGTAGGTTTTAGCTCTCTTTCCCTCATGTTCTTCACCTATCACGTAGAAACAATAACAGTTCCATCTATTTCCTAGGGTTATTGTTAGAATCAAAGAAGTTATTTCACCTAAAACCCTGAGAATAGTCAATGTGCAGTAAGACGTTCACTTCTAAGTCCTTCGCTCTGTAGATTCAGGTATCAGAAAAGCGAAAAGCACAGAGTTCTTCAAACTCTTCCATCAAAGAATCCTGGTGGATCAGCGGTTGGCAAGTTTTTTCTGTAAGGGACCAGACAGTAAAATTTTAGGCGGCAGGCCATACGGTTTCTGTTGTTGCTAAAACCCTAAAACTAAACTCTGCTGTTGCAGTGTGAGAGCAGCCATATGGCAGGCATTGCTGTGTTCCAATAAAACTTTATTTACACAACAGAATGGGCTTGCCGGCTCTAGTTTGCAAATGATCTGGGGTCTAGCTGCAGCAGTTACCACCAGCAAAACATATCTGGAGTCTCCGTTCTTCATCTGGAAAGCTTCATCCGAATTTTGCAGCTTACAGCATAACCTAGTTGGGCGTGATTTGTTTGTTTTTTTTCTTTCCATCCAATCTACATAGAAAATGAATGCTTTGGGAAGATGCGCGTGTTGGGGCTCTGCTTTCACAAGTCCCCGTGGTCCACGACCCTGTGAACAACTGCAGACAGGTGTGCTAATTGACAAGCTTGTGGGAGAACTGCAGGGAATGAGATTCCTCTCCTAAGGAACAAAGGTGGAGGGAAAAGATATGCTATTAGGAGTCCAGGGTGTGAGGTCAGTAGAAGTAAAGGCTCCTCCCATTCACAAATCTGTTATTTCGCAGGTTCCCAAGCAGGAGGGACGGAGGGGAGGTGCCCATTTTACAGATGATGAAACTGAGACCGAGAAGATTCAGCCCCTGCCTGCTTAGGTGGACTTTCACACTCAAGGAGATGGGTAATTTTGGATGCTTGACTTAGTAACTATATTTTGTCTTTTCTGTATTGTACCCTAGTTGTATTAAAGCTCCTTTCCATTAAAGGCCTTATCTGTTTGTCTTGATGCGGCGGATGGCAGAACTCATTTAGAGAGGGCAGGTTTGGGGGTTCTGGAGCGCCCCCCTCCCTGCTCTGTAACAGTACCAGGACCAGCGGCCCCTTGACCCCGCCTGGCACCTTAGGGTCTAAGAACACCAGATGCCTGGTGTCCTCTTCCCAGGGGTCTCTGTGACTTTGCTCAGGCTCTTGCATGGCCAGGACCCCTTCCGTGTCCTGGGGTGTCAGGTAGGAGTGTGCTGAGCTGCAAGTAACTGAAAACCTGGATGCACTGTTGAGAACATATGTACGTTTATTGTTTGCATGTAACATAGTAAGACCTCCAGAGACGTTGCTGGCATCAGCTTTGCAACTCAGTGATGTCGGGGCTCGTGTCCCACTTGGGCACACAGTGGCCACCTCTGCTCCACACCCGGGTCCACACTCATTTTCAGTGCAGGGCAGGGAGCATGGCGGTCAAGGGCATGGACTCTGGAGCCAGGTGGCCCAGCTGGATCCAGCTCCTAGTTAAGTCAGCTTGAGAAGTCATGAACCCTCTTTGACCTCAGTTTCCTCGTCTGTAAAAGGGGGATGATGTTTGTAACAGCCTGCTCAGAGGGTTAGTATGGGGATTAAGTGAGGGATTACAAGGAAAACCTGTCGAAAGTGCCTGCCACAGGGTAACGCTCAGTATCTGCGAGCTATTGGAACTGCAAGGGGCTAAGGACAGGGAGTATTTAGCACCCCGATTTCCAGTTTAGTGACAGGCACAAAGGGGGCCGGCGATGAAGTCTGGGCCAGGCAGTACCTGCCGTTCTCATGGAAAGAGTCAGCGTGGGCACCCCCCCAGGAGCACGCCCTGGACACTCCTGCTGGTGGACACTGAGGCCAGTGTTCCTGGTCTGTATTCCTGTCTTCACGCTTAGCCAGGGAACTCGGCAGCCTGTCTAGGGTCTGGCTTCTGCAGAGCTGGGATCTTGTCTGAACATCCCTGGCTCCCCAGGGCAGAGCTGGGCCTGGCTTTTGTAGGTGCTATTGCTTGTTGCGTAAGTAAAATCCTTCCTGAGAACAGGCTTGGCATAGAAAGATGTGGGGGTCACCATGCCCCCCCCCCAGCTCCTGGAGCCCACGTCTGACATGGACCAACCAGGGGCAGCTGTAGCCGAGGGCAATCCTAGAGGGCTGTGAGGCAGGGGCGGATCACTCCAGACCAGGGCCCCTAAGGTCAGGGGCCCCATGGACTGTCCCTCACTTGACACTGGGTCACTCTCTTTGTTGGTGCCCTTTGCCCTCAGTCGGCCTCAGCAGACTCGCTCTCCTGAGTCTGGCTCACGCATTGCTGGCTGTCTCTGGGACCTAGCCTGGTTCTTCCCTCTCCCTGTTCCACCTGAGGGCTGGGCTGGGGTATCCTCCTCCTCCTGTACCCTGCTCGTACCCAGCACTGGGCTGGCATGAGGTCAGGGCTCACGAAACACTTCTCAACCGAGGGGGCCCAGGCTGACCTCAGCCGGATGTCTGCTCTGGGCTGGGGCTGCCCCGGGGCTGTCCTGGCACAAAGGGCACCCTCCTGCGGCCTGACTCTCCGGGCTGGGAGCTGTCCTCAGGGAGACTCCATCTTCCACGGCAGGTAGGGCCCTGAGGAGTGGGCAGAGGCCGCTGTGGAGGTAGCATCCGGAAGAGGGTGATCTGATTAGGGCCACACGTCACAGCTTATGACATGTTGGGGATAGTGTCTGATGAGTCCTTAACTCCTATCCCCCAGGCACCGTGGCACCTGACATCCAGCCCTGCAGGGCACCCCAGCACTCCTCCAGGAGCAGACAAGGGCCACCGGGGAGAGCTCAGAGCCCCCAGGGAGTGCAAACAAGAATGCAGCCAGTTTGAGCGGGAGGACGTTTATTGTTGCAGGGATGGGATTGGCAGCCGGAGGTTGAATCACAGCAGCATTTTCTGGGGGAAAAAGAACAGGGTGAGGGGCTCTGGAGTGTGCCCCCATGTGCAGCAGTGCAGGGCGCTACCTGGAGGCTGGGCAGGTGGCCTAGGGCCTTGACAAGGCAGCCAGGCCTCTGCCACTGGCTGAGGCTCCGCATTTCAAACCACCATGCAAATGAGGTTCACAACACACCTCCCTGCCCCATGCAAACCCCAGCTCAGAGTATCTCTGCTCCCTCACCCCTCGGATAAATATGGCTGCCCACACCGCCCCTCTCCTCACCGGGCCCTGCTGTCATGGGCCATGATTTTCTTTTGGGGACACTGCATGGCGCCGGGATCGGGGCATAAATACTTGCTGAAGATAGTGCATGACTGCGTGGAGTTAATGAACTTCACTGCATGGGACTCAAGGCCCAAATGCAGTACACACGCAGCACCTCTTGGATGAGCGAGCGAGAGTGTGTGTGAGTGTGCGAGCCTGTGGATGAGCCAGGGACCGAAGCAGCGGATGAAGGAGGCAAGGACTAAGTGAATGAAGGAGTCAGTGGGTGCATGAACGAACAGCCACTGACAGGGTGAATGGATGAGAGTGAATGGATGTGTGAGGGGCGAGCGGAGGGAGGGGTGAGGCCGGGGGGCTGGCGGGGGCGGCGGGGGCAGCGGGAGCAGGGGGTGCAGGCACTCACCTCATTGATCCAGTCGATGTAGGCAGACACGCGGGTGAAGACGGTGGGCTTCCTGAGGGTGTTGCAGCCCAGCGCAGAGCCAAAGCTCACGATGCCTCGCACCTCCCAGGAGCCGTTGTCAGCCTGGCAGTTCAGGGGACCACCGGAATCCCCCTGCGCCAGATGGACAGCGTCAGTCACCAGTCTCCCCCGGGGCACCTCCCCGGGTGGGTCAGGGCAAACCCAGTAGCCCCTGGGCCTCAGCCTGTTCATGACTAGGAAGACGTGGCTTGGGGTGCCTTGGCCTCATTCTGGGAGGCCGGGGTGTCAGACTCACTGCTGTTTATTGTGTGATCTTGCGTGATGCAGGCCCTCTTTGCCTCGGTTTCCCTGGCTGTTGGGGGCACTGTGTCTAAGACACTGTGGGCTGCCCAGAGGGGAGGCGAAGCTGAGGCCAGTCGGATACTGGGGCAGTGGGGAAGGCGGCAGAGGGGCGAGGGTTGCGTATCTGAAGTCAGGGTAGCCCCTGATTTCCTAGATGCTTCTGGATTCACTGGACGGATGAGGCACATGGTGGAGACTGCAGAGAAGTCTTCTATGTTGCTGGACTCACTTAGGCCTCACAGCAGCCCTGCGCTGGCTATATCTCCATCGTAGAGGGGGAAACTGAGGTTCAGAGAGGACCACCAGCCTGCCTGCCACCACACAGCTGCTAAGTGAGGGACAAGGACTTGAACCAGAATCTTGGGTTCCACGCTCTCGTTCTTGCCACAGTGCTGGGGGAAGGGTGGCTGTGACGAGTGTCTCCTAAGGCCCAACCGGGGCTCAGTCTTCTTCCATGGAAAGAACACCCCACCCTCCCTTGTCTGCCTCCCTGCCCCCTTCCACTTGGCCTCCGGAGTGGGGGCGGGGCAGGGCCTGGACACTCACGTTGCAAGCTGAGATGACGCCGTCACCGCCGGCGCAGACCATGGTTTCCTTCACCATGGTGCCCCACCAGTCCTGCTGGGTGCACGTGGCGTGGTCCACCACAGGCTGCAGGCCTTGCTGCAGCGCGTCGGCGATGGGGCCGTTGGCTGGGGAGAGAACGGTGGTACCAGGGGTCACGGGCGGGCCCTGCCCCGCCCAGTCTGGGCCTTCGTGAAACAGAGCCCATGGGAGAAGCACCCACATGCCCTTTGCCCGCAGCTGAGCCTCCCAGCAGACCAGGGCTGAGAGACCCACTGAGGGTGGGCAAGGGGCATGGGCTCCAGGTTGAATTCACGGGAAGCGCTCAAGGAGTAACCCCGGAGTTGAGTTTTCTTTAATTTGGATTCTGGGGTAACGGTGGTCTTTTTTCCTTGTAGGTCTCTCTCGGCCTTTGGCGTCACACGTGAATCCGTCTCTCCCACCCCAAGACTTTCTAAGTATCGATCAGCATTTGATTTACGTGGTTGCCGCTACATCCTGTAGTTCCACCGACTGGCATTTAACCTTTTAATCCAGCTGGAATGTACTTGGGCCTAGGATAGCACCAGATCTAATCCTTCACTCCCACGTGGTTTGCTGAGTTTATTTCAGGTCACTTCTATGGGACTTAGTAGGTCTCAAGCACTTGACAAATTCTAGTGCATTCGATCCTTGCAATGCCCCTTGCAGAGCTCTCATTAGCATGTGCTCAATAAATACCAGCTGTTATTATTACAAAGTTTAAAAAGGCGTGAAGCTGTTTAGGCAGGAAAGGAACAGCGGGAGGCGAGGTGGGTGGGGGTGTGGGGCTGTGCTTCCTCTGGGGAACCCACCCCCACTCTCCCCATGCTCAGGGCAGTGCTTACTCCAGAGGCGACCCCAGCCGGTGACATAACAGGAGTAGTCCTGGGGCAGCACAGTGCCCTCCTGCGGCAGGCAGGCCAGCTGGATGGTGTCGCTCAGCTCCACGTGCCCCGCCAGCTTGATGAGGGCGATGTCGTTGCTGGAATCCAGAGCAGAGGTGGTGAGTGGGCAGGAACCCCAGGCCCTGCCCCTGATGCTAAGAGCCCCAGGCCCCGCCCCTAACAGAGAGCCCCAGGCCCCGCCCCTAACACTGAGAGCCCCAGGCCCCGCCCCTGATGCTGAGAGCCCCAGGCTGGGAGTAGGGAGTGGGGCCTGGGGTCCGGGGTCCTTCGTGGGCACCCTGCCCCGGTTGACAGGCTGGTCGGCGGGGCTGATGGTCCGCCTTCGAACTCCATCACCTCCCCTGGGGAGGTGGCTTCTCCACATGTGTCTGCCGGTCACAGCAGGGAGCTGTGCATCTCTGGGTCAACCAGAAAGGAAGCTGAAGTGACGAGGACATGGTGACGATAAAAAGGGGACACCTCTTTCATGAGTGTCTGTTCTCAGGGTACCGCGATGACAGCTGGTGACCCAGACAGACCTGGTTAAGGTCCGGGTCCACCATGGCCTGTGTGACCTGGGTCGCGGTCCTTAACCTCTGACTTGCTCCCTCTTGGGGCTCTGGTGAGGACGACATAAAGCGGAGCAAGGTGGGCGCGCGGTCAGGGAGAGTCCTGGACCCCTCTCTGGCTGAGGCTTCAGGCGAGACCCCGTGGGGGCCACTCAGTCTTGATTCCGTGTCCCTTCCAGGACTGTTGGACCACATGGGGGTGGGGTGGGGTGTCTGGTTCCACTTAGCATTTTGCCATTTTGCACCGGGGCTTATGGGCTGGCTGTTCAGGGTAAGGAGGGGCCCAGGGGCCGGGTAGGGCTGACTCCGAGCTCTGTCTCCTCTGCGGGGGCTGGGCACTCACCGCACCAGGAAGGAGTTCCACTTCTCGTGGACATGGATGGTGTCCACGTCCATGAACACTGAGCCTGGCTCATCCTCCACCTCCAGGTTGTTCTTCCCCAGGGCCACGCGGTAGGTCTTGGATTTGCTGATGGAGGAAAGGGACTGACCAGGTCAGCGTGGCTTCCTGCTCTCGCCAGACAGGGGGGCAGAGCGGTGCCCAACCCCGTGTCATTGTGCGTGTCTATTCCTGTTGACCCGGTAAGCACCTGGCCTTAGAGTCTAGCCACTTTGACTTCTAGGTGAGTAGTGCTGGGCCTCGGTTCCTCCATCACTAAGGCAGAACTCACGTCCCGGGGTTCCTGCGCCCCGGGGTCCAGTCCAGACCCCTGTTGCCTCTGGCCTACAATATTGTAACTGCCACCTAACTGCCTTCCTGCTTCTACCCTGGCCTCCTTCTTCCCCAAGTTAGCTCCTTTATAATAGAATCGTTTCCCTCTTGCTGTCTTGTTTTTCTCCATTGCTGCACGTTACAGATTTACGTGGTGTGTGGTCTGTCCTGTCTTCTGCTAGAACACAAGCTTTGTCCTCTTTGTTCTGCTCCTTCCTGGCACACAGTAGGTGCACAGTCAGCACTCATGTACTGCCTAAATGAACAAGTGAGTTTCTAGATGTGAGGGGCTTATTTAGACTAATGCCTGGAGCGGGTAGGAGGTGCTGAATCGAAGCAGCTTGGAGGCTCCCATCCCTGGGTGATGGGTTTTATCCCTGGTCACCTGATGCAGTGGGCAGCTGTCAGGACGAAGTTGCTGGCAATGAGGGTTCCCCCGCATGTGTGCCTCCATGTGCCAGCATTCAGGTACTGGAGGGAGATCTGGAGAAGGGAAGGAAGGGCCATGTGTCAGCCCCCGGGACCTCGCCCCAGTACCTTCTCTAGCCCACCTCCCAGCCTGAAGCAGCACACTCACCTGCCAGGGCCAGCTGTGGGGCCGGGCATCGTCTCCTCCCACCACTCGGGCAGCTAGGTTAGGCAAAAAGCTGGGAACACCGCAGCTGGTGGCTGGGGAGACAGGGAAGCATATAAAATGGAGCTATTAATAGACCATGGTCCTGAAGGTTATTGTGAGGACCCATTAGTTCCTGCATATAAAGGACTTAACACATAGGAGTTGCCATTATTCTTATTGTTGTTGTTAGTGGGAAGGACTCCTCCTCAAGTGCTCTATCATGCCAAAAGACCCATGGTATTTAATGAGGTCTCACTGGGAGTGAATGGCATTCAAGCCAAGTTCTTTGATTCCTAATCTGGGAGAAGGCTACCAAAATGGGGAGAGCAGAGTCCCCAAGGGAGTGAGGCTGATACTGGGAAAGACAGGCTCAGTGCCCCTGGAACAAAGCCAGGACGAGGCTTCTTCCTTGTCCCCAGGCCCAGACTGGTGCTTTCTACACCCTGGCTCCAAGCCTCACCTGGGGAGGTCAGCGCCTCTGCTGTATTGTGCAGAATCGGAAGCAGGGCCGCTAAGTGGCCCAGTGGCTCATCTGACACCTAGCTTGGCAGTGAGATCTGGACCCACTTTGGACCCCAAATTGCCTTTCCTGGAGCCCTGCAGAAGCAAGGGCCCCTCTCTGCCCCCTGTGTCCCCAGGAGGCCTGCCCAAGCTCATGATCCTGTGGCTGCAGCAGGCCCAGGGCCCCCAACTCACCGCAGGCCAGGAGGGCGGCGAGGACTGTGAAACGCAGCATCTTGAAGGTGCTGGGGACTGAGTTCTGGCAGGGGTGCACTTATAGGCGGGAGGGGAGTGTGGGGCCACCTGGCCAAGGCTGAGCCTCCCCTTGGGGAGAAACCTGTTCCGATAAGGCCCTTTCCCTGACCTTGGTGGTTACTGTTTAATTTGGGCTGATGAAAGGGCTGGCTCAGTGGCATGCAATTCTCAAATATCCCAAGACAGAGATTCCGAGGTTGGCAGGTTTTCTGGGGTCCCCACCACCCCACCGCTCCACTTGGTGTGTCGTCTCATCTTCTCTCCCTAACTCATCCTTTTTGGTTATCATTTACTGGGCACTTACCACATGCCCAGCACAATGCCCTCCACTCCATGCCACCACTGATTCTTCTAACCTGAAGTAGACACCACTTTTGTGTTAATTGAGCATGCGTGATGGAGTGTCTGGACTTCAGGTGTGTCACTGAGAGTCACTGTACCCACGAGTTCAGCCCACCACGACGTCCAGGCCATCCCTTGCCCTGCCATCGTGCTGATTCACCCACCCCACCCTTCCCTCTGGTAACCACAAGTGGGTCGTGCAGTCCTAAGGTTTCCTTGTGTTTCTTTTAGTTCACCCACTCGTTCTCTCTGTATCACCTGAGTGGCAGCACACAGCTCCTGTCTTCCCTGTCTGCTGTGTTCCATAAGGCAGCATCCCTCTAGGTCTTTCCTGTTGCTGCAAATGGCAGGATTTCATCTTTAATTTTTTGAATTTATTTTCTTTGATTCTTTTTTGCCTAGAAGAACTCTGGGGTATAGGCCAGGGGTGTAATGAGGTGGTGGTGGTGAGAGGATCCACCAGAGACAGAGGGGGAGCAGAACAGGCAGACTGACTGAAACACTGCTGCGGGGAGCATCAGGTGAGACAGGAGAGGTCTGCTGCACCATGTGGTTCAGCTCCCTGGCTGGGGATCGAATTCAGGCCATAGGTGACAGTGCTGAGACCTAACCTCTAGGCTGCCAGGTTATTTAGAAATATATTAACCCTGCTTCTGAATCTGTATATTTATATATTATATATTAAAAATGTATTTTAAAGCTGGGCAGTATTCCACTGTGTGGCTGTACCACATCTTTCTTCACCTGTGGATGGGCACTTAGGTTGTTTCTAGCTCTTGGTTGTTGTAAATCAGTCAACACAGGGGTACATGTATCTCTTTGAATTCACGTGTTTGTGTCTTTCAGGTAAATAACCTGAAGTGGGATAACTGGCCATATGCAATTTCTGTTCTGGAAATCGCCAGACGGTTTTCCATAATGACCACGCCAATATACATCCCCACCCTCTGTGTGCCAGGATTCCCGTCTCGCCACATCCTCTCCCACACTTGCTCCTTCTTGGAAGTAGACACTCCTGTCCATTCGCCCAGGGGTCAGTGGCCTCCCAGCCAGGCCACGGCAGAACCAGTTTGGGTCAGTGCTTCTGACTCCCGCTTGGGGCTCCAACTGCTTCCTTCTCTGTCTTGTTCACTCTTGCTTGCCTTCTGTTTTTCTCCCTCATTTAACTCACAATGCTTGAACTTGGGTTGTCCCCTGCTCTCCTGCATCTCCTCCCTGCTGTGGCTGGAGGCTGAGACCCAGGCAGACCCAGGAAGGGGACTGGTTGGTCAAATGCTTCCTGGTGCAGCCACCTGTCTCCCCATCTCTAAAATGGGCAGATTAGAACAGATGGGCATCAGGCTCCTTTCTGTTCCAAGGCTCCACAGCTTCAATGTGAAGCTCAAGGGCATACCTGCGTTTGTGGGACTTGGTGTGCATCCAGAATTCCGTGTGCCCAGAAGTTCTGTCCAGAGCCCAGGTCGTTGGGGTCAGCCAGTTGGTTTAACCCATGGGCCCCAAGGGCTGACTTCAGCTGGGCGGGTAGAATCTGCTTTTCCTCTCTCTACTCATTCAACTTCTGCTTGGAAGTCATTTTCCGAGTGGGGCCACTGACACAACTGTGTTGTCATTTGGTTCTTATGAGAAAGCTGAGTCTGGCTGTCATAGGCCCTTGTGCCTTTGTGGGGCCCTTTCTCCTTCAAAAATTATTAAAACTTGAACTGGAAGGGATGATGCTCAGTGAAGTAAGTCAGAAGGCAAAAGAAAAATACCAGATGGTTCCTCCCCTAGGAGGAATATAAGGGAACCAAATAAGGATCAAGGAAAGGAATAAGAACAGCAATAATAATAATAATAACAAAGACACAAAACCAAAAATGAAAAGACAAGGACAAATTGGGGACACTTGGTGGGGGGGGCAAGGGGAGGGTTGAGGGCAGATGGGAGCACGGGGGACTGAGGTGATGGTGCACTGGTGATATGGTGATGGGGAATACATGGGGATTACAATTGATGTCAAATATATATAAATTAAAAAAATAAACACAAAAACAAAAACAAAACAAATTATTAAAACTTACATCTATGACTGCATAGGTATAAAGACTAATAGAAACTAGTCTGGGTTATATTCACTTTTTCCTGCTGACTTGAACCAAAGCCTTCGTATGGCCCTGAGGGCATCTTGGCTCCAGACAGAGTCCACTGCGCTGATGGGTGACCTGGCTCTGGCCGCGGACCCCCTCATGTCAGGTTAGGGAGGACTGCGTGGTCGACAGGGTCATCCTGGGCACCTTCTCTGGGCCCTGGAGGTGCTTTTGGCTGTGCTGGGGGTCATCCAGGGAGAAAGCTGGTGCACCTTTGCAGGGGGCTGCTTCTGGGCTTGTGCCTGGCTAGTGCCTGTACCCCCAGATGCCCCTAGTCTGGTGCAGGGAGCCTTAGTGAGAGGGTGCCACTATCCGGGCACCCCACCCTGCCTAGGTCCCAGTGGGGACGGCTGATTTTCTGGCCGAGGTAACAAGCCTGCAGCCCCAGGAGGAAGGGCTTGCTGTGAGTATCTGCAGGGGGGAGTGGTTTTCCTGTGGTGGGAGGGGATGGGACTTGGACTTGGGTTAACTTGAGGATTCAAAGATATGACTATTTTGTGTGTCCAGACTGTGAGGCATGGACACACCATGCACATGGAAGCATTCATTCATTCATTCATTCATTCTTCCCTCCCACACTTGCTGAACACCTCCTGTGTTCGCTGTGTCCCACAACTAGCAGCTCCTGTGTCAGGACCCGGCTGCAGAGATGATAAGCCCTGGTCAGCAGCACAGACTTCGCTGTGGGGGGACGGTCAATCTCTTCTGAGGGCTCTGGGTCGGGGGCCTGGTGGTCAGGATGAGAAGAGCTTAGATCCCAGTGGGGGCCTAATGGGGTGAAGGTTAGGACAAGATTCCTTCTCTCCAGATTCCACACCCAGAATGAGCTGTGGACATGAGGGTGTGAGGAGCCCCATCCTATGAACCCCGTGTTTTCCAGGGCCTGCGGCGAGGCCTCCCAAGACCTGGGAGCTAGAGTTCCCCAGCCGCTCAGGGCCATGACACAACCATGGACAATAACGATGGGAGGCCAGGCCGGGGAGAGGGAGGGGCTGGGGCGGGTGTAGCGCAGGGAATCGAGCCAAGGTTGGAGTGGGGGTGGGCAGGAGCCTGAAAACGGGACAGGTGTCACTGACGGCTGGAACGTCTTGTGGCTGGGACAGGACTCTCAAGTGGCAGCTGTTACTCTGGGGAGGCCCACGAAGGGGGCTGGCTGGGGGCTGACAGGGTTTCTTTTCAAGACGGAGGGAAGTCCTGGGGAGTCAGAGAGTGGTTTGGTGTTTGGGGACGGGGCCAGGACTTGGGAGGGAAGCACTCTGAATCACTTCCGGCCTTTATTCCTCAGCCCCCACCCTCTGCCTGGGCTGGGAGTGGGGTGTTGCCAGGCCAGGCTGGGCCAAGGGCCCCTTACCAGCTGAGATCCATGGCTGGGGTTCCCGTGGCCAGTGTCTCTCCTGCCTGGGCCTTGAGGCCCGTGCCAATTGCGGCCGGCTGGGCTGAGGCTGTGGAGCCTGCATTTTAGTACCCTTATCCCTCATCTGACCCACGCCCACAGACCGCCAGGGACTCTGATGTCCTCTTGGGTAAGGGTACTGAGGCAGCGCTTCAGCTGAAATGCTCCGGGGGTGGCAGCCCCAGGAGATCCCCTTCAGGGAGGCAGCCTCAGGGCCCCCAGCCTGTGGCCAGGTCTGTGCAGGCCAGAGGGGGTGGGCATCCAGGCTGCTGTAGTTCCACTCACGTCCACCCAGGGGCAGCCGTGTCCAGTCCGATCCCAGTCTCCTGTGCACCCAAGCGGGTTGCAGGTGGGAGAGGAGGCGCCCTCTGGAGCCACAAGGCAAGGAAGACTGTAGCGCACTGTCCTGCAGCCACCCCAGACCCGGGGTAGGTTCATCAACGGTTCAGTTGTCTTCGCCGTCTTTATATTATCTACTGTCCTCCACCACCACACTTCGGCTTCTCCCCTGCCCTGCGTGGCGGCCCCGTGACGCTAGCCTTCTATACCTCGTGTCTCAGCCCAGGTGCGCCCACCTGCGCATGCCCACTCAGGCCCGCGTGCTGGCCCGCAGGTGTCCATAATTAACGTTAATAGTGGGATGGAGGAAAAGCCTGATAACTTTTCCGTTTTCCCTACACCCACCCTTGCACTGAACAGATGGGGGGGACTGAGCCCCAGGGAGGCTGATGTGTCTAACGTCACAAGGGAGCACCCTGGCTCTTATCACCCCACCACCTCGCTCGAGTGTGTGGTGGGGGAGGCTTGGGGGAGGGGCTAGCTGCATCAGTCCACACCCTTATGGTCTTAGTGCCGGTCTCCTACCACCGTGCTGTGCGCCAAGGCCCTGTGGAGATGCATGCCCCTCAACTGACCAGGCAGGGTAGCCGGGTGGGTAGGGTAGCTGGGTGGGCAGGGTGGACGGGTGGGGAGGGGCTCGGGCTGTGGGCTCCACAGACAGGCTTGCATCCTGCCACTACCTGCCTGTGTCCCTCTGGGCCTTTCCAGGCCTCCCCTTTCTTCTCTGGAATTAACCCCCCTCCATGGGTTAGTTGAGAGCTAGATGAGTTAGGGGGTGAGTCATGCAGATTCGGGTCTGGGGTGGCGGCTGTGTCAAACGACCTGTCCCATTGGGCAGCTGTCTCTTCTCCCCGCTGTCCACACCGCCAGGAGTCAGCACCCGAGTGACCGGCCCTGCCTCCTCCCTCCCCGCCCCTGCTAACCAAGAACCACGTGCACATAAGAATATACAATTTTATCTTATTTTAGTTAAAAAAAATAATCGTACCACCGAATGAAGAAGTAGCATTTTTGGGGGGAGGGATGAGAAGAGAGGAAAAAAAATAAAAAGCAACTATGCTAAAAGGAAAACAAATTTATATTCATCTGTATAAACATATCCGCTAAGGCAAACGCAACCCAGGGCCCAGGCTGCACCCGGCGGGCAGCTCCTGGTTCCTGCAGCTTCTAAGGCCGAAAAAATAAAACCTCTGCAAGTCCAACGGGGTCTCGTGGACTCTAGGGGGCGCTTTACTAAAATAAAGGGATATCGAGTCTCAAAGCAGTGATTCTGTCACGACACACTGGAAGTTGCATGGCGGTGGCCGGACGGCCGCTCACTTGGACTGGACGTCACAGTTTCACGACACAGCAATGGACACGGACACGCACGTGAGCGGGCAGCGCACTGGAGCCGCGTGGGACCCGCGGGGCTGACGGGGCGGGCCGGGGACGGCTGGGCCCATGCTTCCCCGGGTGGGTGTGACGGGCGGGTCCAGTGGCTGGTGACAAGGCTCCCTCTGGGGAGGGTGGCGAAGGGGCTGAGCGAGGCCCGCTGCTGCCCGCCGCCCTGTCGGTGCAAACCACTTAAAGCACTTCTCGGGCCTCCTGGAGAGCAGAGACTGGCTTGGTTTCCTTCCCCAGCATCCCTCCAACTCCAGCCCCTCTTTGCATGCCCCGGGGCCCCCAGGCTGTTCTGGGAGGGGTCGGGGGTGGCCTCCCTACCCATGCTCCTGTGGCCCGGCCTGCAGAGCGCCGGCCCGTGAGGTAGATGGGCACAGCTGCCCCCTTGCCCAGGGCCTCTCAGAAGCCCCGCCCCTGACTGGCAACAGGTGCTGGTGTGGGGGCGGGGCCGTGCCTCCAATCAGCTCCTTAGGCTCCGCTGGCCACGCCCTCGCACGGGGCTTCAGGGGGCCAGGGGCAGTGCAGCGGGTCAGGGGCAGGTGGCCTCTGGGTGGGGGATGAGGTGAAGGGGAGAGGCGTGGGGTGCAGAGGGGTGTGAAGGCAGCCACAAGGGGCAGGGAGCCCTTGGAGCCAGGAGCTGGGCACAGAGCCCCAGCAGTGCTGGAGCAGGCTGGAGTGGGGGGCGGCCAGGGACGAGTGGGGGAGTGGCCAGGCAGGGAGCCAGCGCTGGTGTCACAGCCTCAGGAACAGCAGGAGCGGGGGAGGGGGCCACTCGGTGGGGCCCCTCAACGGGCTCCTTTTGCAGACATGTTTGGGTTTTAGTGTGGTCCCTGCAGACAAGCGGAGGGCTCGCTCGCCCGTCAGACGGGGAGCTGGGTACTTGGCTACTTGAAGGTGGACTGCAGCTCCTTGAAGGCTGCTTTCCGCTGCTTCATCTCTTCCGCCTGCTTCTTCCTTTCCTCCTGCTCTGCCTTGATCTCCTCCTCGAAGCGGCTGGACACGTTGATGGCCTGGACCTGGGCGGAGTGGGGGTGGGGTGGGTCAGGGCGGAGGGTCTCTGCCAGGGCCTCTCTCTGCCTTTCATTGGCTCTGCTCCGGGGCCAGGGCCTTTATTCACCTCTCAGAGCCTCAGTTTCCCCACCTCAAGCCTGGGGCTCAGTAACTGACCTCATGGGCCAGGTGGAAGGAGATCCGGATTCCGCGGGCTGCATGTCCCTTTAAGGGGCGCTTCCGATCTGCTCTCCTGCTGCTGCCTGGCCGGGAGGAGCCCAGCTGCACACAGTTCTCCCCTCCCATGAACCCTGAAACACCCCTTCACCCTAGAAGCCCAGCAGGAGGTGGGAAGTAGCCTTTGGAAGGAATGTTCTTTGCTAAGATGAGAAAACAGACACGGATGGGCCTCCCTGGTGGCGCAGTGGGTTAAGCAACACACTATGAAGCAAACTGCAGCCACTGCAGCATGAGTTCAATCCCTGCTGCGGGCCAAGGAGGGGACCCACATGGTGCAGCAGACCTCTCCTGCCTCGCCTGTTGCTCCCCTCAGCAGTGTGTTTCAGTCCATCTGCCTGTTCTGCTCCCCGCTCTGTCTCTGGTGAATCCTCTCACTCCCCCACACCTCTGGCCTGTACCCCCGTGCTTGTATAAATAAATAAATAAACAAACAAATAAAAGAAGACAGACACGGAAAGGCGGGGCTCTGGGAGGAGAGAATCCAGGGGACACTTGTCCCCTGCATTTGAGTGTTGCCAAAAGGGACATGGGTGCTTTCAGGAGGCTCTGGGGTCCCTCTTCTTCCCTCCAGCCTGGGGCTAGAGGCACTAGCTTCTCCCGGGAACCGGTGTGGTGTTTCTGGGTCTGCTTGCTGTCTGCTGGGCCTTCCCGGCAAGGCCCAGTCGTCTGGGGTAGCGACTGGGCAGCTCAAAGTGGTCCCCCTTCCCACAGTCCTCACCCACCCCTGGAGCAGGGAGGTAAGGAGGAGGCCGGCGCGACCCTTCCAGCTGCCTGCGGCCTCAGTGAGGACTGGAAGGGGAAGCACTGCCCGTTGAGCTCAGCAGGGCCCATTATACCCTCGCCACCCTGCCATGGGCTCTGCACATCCTCACCTTGGCCTCAAAGAAGCTCTTGGCCCCCTTGACACCCTCGGTGGAGACGTCTATCTCGGAGAGGCGGGCCAGCACGTGCAGCCCGCTGTCCTCCTGCAGCTCCCCGGCCGCCGCCTTTCGGAAGATCAGGAGGAACTGCAGCAGAGAGAAGAGCAAGGGGGTCAGGAAGGGGTGAAGGGGCCGAGACCCAGGCCACACCCAGGCCCCAGCCTCGGGCCTCCGCTGGAGATAACGGGGCGTGCTCACAGGGCTGAGCCTGAGGCCTGGGTTCCCCCCACTCCATGTCTGAGTGTCTCTGCACAGGCCGGGTGCCCCTCCCTCCCTGGGCCTCGGTTTGCCCATCTGTCCAATGGGACCTCCCAGGCTCCTCAATCCCAGTGTCACTGTATTCTGTGAAATAACTCCCAGAGGCACGGAGGGCCAAGGGTCGGGTGCACAGAAGTGCTCCCTGCCCACGGGGTGAAGGAGCGCACGGCCCTGTGCACGCCTGGGGACCCTGGCCCGTGTCTGTGCAGGGCTGGGAACGCCTCCGCCGACACGCAGCCATTCAGTGGTGGCTACCAGCGGCGAAGTGTTGCTCAGTGACAAAGCAGACCCTCGGGAACCGCACCCATGGAGTGGGGCTCACCTCCCGGAAGCTGAGCTTGCTGTCCAGATCCTCATCCACCTCCTTGATCATGTTTTTCAGGCCCAGGTGGGTCTGGGGGGCTCCAAGTTTCTCCATCATGAGCTTAAGCTCCATCAAGTCTATGAAGCCATCTCGGCCGGCGTCGTACCTGTGGGCGCAGAGAGAGGCCTGAGGACACCACGATGCCTCAGTGTACCCCTCAGCGCGGCGCAGCCCCAGCTGAGCAGAGCCTGGGGCTTAGCAGGAACCTCCCCCCAGTCAGGTGGGAGGGGCCTGAGCCGGGCAGTGCACGCGGTGGTCCAGCTCCCGCGGCGGCCTCTGAGGCCCGGAGCCTCCTCCCTGCTGAACGGCACTGACTGTTAGAGCAGCCTGCGACCAGGAAGCTGAAGCCACGGCCTCCCTGTGCCGAAGACACGGACAGAGGGAGACACTTCACAGTGCGTGGGTCGGGAGGTGGGCTCTGAGGTCAGCACCCCCACACCGTCTCCAGGACCAGCTGGCTTAGTGGGTCCCCTCAGGGGCAGCTGGTGCCACCTCTCCCCAACTCCAGGTCTCCACTCTCCCCCACCCCAGGCGGCAGGCCGAGCAGGGGTCTCCACCTCGGACTGCAGTGCCTGGGCGACTCCCTCCTGGCCCCGGGGGCCCAGTGGGTGCCACAGGACGACGGGCAGACGCCCTCCCAAGTTCAGTCTCTCCCAGAGGTGGCCGAGGTCCTGGGGTAAGCAGCTCTGGGGCAGAGGCTGTGACGCGGACGTGGAAGGTGGCCTCCTCGGGTGAAGATGGCCGGTCTCCCTCGGCATCCTGTTTTGTTTTTTAAAAGATTTATTTATTTATGCATACAAGTGCTGGGGTACTGGCCAGAGGTGTGGGGTGAGAGGATTCACCAGAGACAGAGTGGGGAGCAGAACAGGCAGACTGACTGAAACACACTGCCGAGGGGAGCAGTGGGCGAGGCAGGAGAGGTCTGCTGCTCCATGTGGGTCCCCTCCCTGGCTGGCAGCAGGGATCGAACTCGTGCTGCAGTGGCTGCGGTTTGCTTCATAGAGCATTGCTTAGCCCATTGCGCCAACAGGGAGGCCCCATGGGGCCTTGTTTTTTTTTTAGTGTAGGAATAGGTGTCGATGGAAGGGTGTTGGGTGATGAATGATGCACACTGACGGGTGTGAGACCAGACCTGCCTCTCACAAGGGGCATCGCGGGCGGGCTGAGCCCCTGTGTCACAGGCCAGGGTCAGCCAGAAGGCCCTGCAGAGAAGGGCTGGGCGTGTCGCTCCTGATGCCACCCCACCCCCATGTCCGAGCTGGCACCCTGGGCTGGGAGGTGCTGCCGGTGCTAAGTACATAGCACGGCGCAGTGGGCGCTGCCCTGCCTGTCTCCTGTCAGTCTTGGGGTTCCCAAAATGGGCTTCTGAACCTCAAGAAACCTTGTGCGGCCCCCAGCTCTCGAGCCGGCTGGGTGACAGTAATGTGACACAGAGGGGCTGAGTTCCAGAAGCTGCCTATGTCCTGGAGACCTGGAGCTGCGACAGACGTGCACCTCGTGCCTTCCCCGGGCTCTCAGTCCCATCCTCCTTCCCAGTGAGGTCCCGACTCCGGTCTCTAACAGCAATGGCTTTCTGAGATCTGTCGTTGTGCTGGGAACTTGACATTCTTTACTTAGCCCTCCTAGCAGCCTTTTTATAATGGCGTCTCAGAGAGGTTAAGCCATCTGCCCGAGGTCACACAGTGGCTGGGCGTCCAGAGGTCTGCTGGCTCGTCCGCCCGCACATGCGTGAGCCCCCAGCCCCCCTCCTCGTATCCTGCGGCTGCCTGCAGAGCAGAGAAGACTGGAGCACTGAGCGGCGCGTTTGTGCGAGGGGTATAAATAGTTCACGGGCAAGTGAGTCAGTGTTTGGAAGTGACGCAGCACGGGAGGATGGGTCTCTGGGAATCCTGCAGGGAACATGGGGTCCCGTGGCTGCTTCCCCACCGTGGGGAGGGGTGGGCAGGGTCAGAGGCCCTGCGGGCAGTGGCCTGAGCTGGCTGGCAGTGGTATGAGAGGCACAGGAGAGGTGGTAGGACTTGGGGGGGGGGCGGTTAGGCAGGCCAATGCACCCCCCTCTCCCGCAATCCAGCCCCACTAAGAGCTGGAGGGGCCCGTGGGGGCCTGGCAATGGCCTCTCCTTCCATCCTTGTTTGCCAGTGGGCACCGGCTGGCTGCTGTGTGACCCCAGGGCTGGCTGGAGCAGGCTGGGAGAGCCGCCTGCTGGGGACAAGTCACTTGGACCCTCAGAGCCCAAAAGGAGCAAAGCCCCCGCCACCTTCTGAATGTGGGCTCCTTCTGGTCCATCATCTGCAGAAAGCGGCAGTTCCAAAGTAGGGGTCCATGCGCCCCCAAAGGATGGCACCTCGCTAGTGGGGTCACTGGAAGATGAACCGAGGTCACACGGTCAGCACTTAGCACAGCACCTGGCGCAAGGAGCTGGCTTCGGAAAAGGCCGCTGCCGCCACTACGAGACTTAAAGACACCTTTATTACGGTCCTACTGTGTGCTAGGTGCTTTTTCTCCCCTTCAGTGTTCAGCCATCCTGGGGGATTGGAATTGTTTCCCCAAATGACTGAGTAGGGAACAAGGCATGCAGAGGTAGGGGTCTGGACCCTCCCAGCTCCCTGTTCCCATGCCTTGCTCTCCATCTGTCCACCTGCCCTCCCTCCCTCTGCCCTGGCTGTATTTACCGCTCAGCTTGTGGGTCTCCCCGCAGCCAGGGTGGCTCTGTTTCAGAGGAAGTGAGGATAAAGTGTCCAAACTTGGACAGAGACTTGGGCCTTGGCTCTCTCGGCTCTGGCAGCTCCCAGGCCTGTCTGGGCTGCAGCTCAAACCACGGCTTGAACCACTGCCCACATCAATCAAGGTCAATCAATTACCGGATGGGGCGGGCTCCATCCGGGACCCCAGGGGGACAATGCAGGGTTGGCTGCAGTGCCAGGGGATCAACCCTGAGGGGGGGGGTGACAGAGGGCAGGGAGAGGCCATGCTTTGGGGTGGGAGGCGGGGGCCCCAGAGCAGGTGACGCTTGGGGGTTGTTTCCACGAGATCTCCCTCCCCTCCCCTCCCACCATGTGCCCTGGGCTCTGGTCACGGAATCAGCCGGGATCCAGGGCAGACCTTGAAGGCTTGTGTCGATCAACTCTGCTGAGACTGACCTGGGTTCAAACCCCAGCACTGGCCCCTGCTTGCTGGGTGACCCTGACCAAGTCACCTGATCCAGGGAATCTCAACTTCCCTGTTTCCATCAAGTTGCTCAAAGGACTTGTCTCAGGACAGAAGCAGAGATGGAGAGAGACATCCAGATCCACTCAGCACAGTCTGGCCACTGGTAAGCACTTAACACATCCTACCATAATAGTAATAATAATAATAATAACCACCACCCACCGATTATTACTATTGCTAATATCTACCTTTAGGATCAGAGATTAAATCAGATTACCAATATAAAATGCCTAGTATACAGTAGGTGCTTAAAATCTGCTAATTTTATTACTATTATAGGAATAATAGTAGCTGTTATATTGAGTTTTTGTGTGCCAGATACTGTTAACTACTTTGCCCACATAAAAATTGAGGTATTTAATAATGATTTAAAAATTGTCCCGCAGCTTCTCTCCTGGGCCCTGCACCCGCGAGCGTGGCTGGGAGGAAACGCAGACAGCACCCAACCTCCCTTCCCCATCACGTTTGACTCAAACACCCGGCCGCTTGGGGAGGTAGGACAGCAGGATGCACTTTCACTCCCGTCCGGGCCCTGGATGACTCTCCTGTCCTTCCTCTGACAGCGAGGGAGACAAGGGGGGGCTGTCACTGTGCCCCCAGCAGGACACCCAGCGACAGCGCGGGGGTGGGGTAGAGGGGGATGAGCCCAGGTGACCGAAGCAGGCACACCCTGACCGGGAGCCCTTTTGGCGGGTCCACCACCCTCCCCCTGGGTTGGAAGGGAGGCTGCAGGTGGCTCAGCAGATTCAGGGAAACGGGCGAGATTCACAGCGCGCTATCTGGATACCCCAGCCCGCCGCTCCATGTCATGTGGGGAGACGGACCCAGAGCGGGCAGCACCGGCGTAGTCACAGCCGGCAAGTCTCTTCCTTCACGCCTGCGTCCCTCGTCTTCCTGGCCTCACGGAGGGCCCTGGGTTCTCAAGCCAAACCCTGGCCTGGGGCCTGCCTGGGAGGACCAGGTCCCTCCAGCAGGGTGCTGGGAGCTCAGGGCTTCCCTCCAGTGCTAGGGGAGGCCCTTGCTGGCAACAAGCTCACATTCTTACCCGCCTCCCTCTGAATGGCCCCAGGGAAGGCAGCAGCTGCCTCCCGGGTCTGCCACACGTCCCCTCCCTTGGAACACAGAGCAGCCACGCCACCCAGGCAGACTTTGTCCCTTTGGGCTGGACAGGCCTCACCCAGTTGGTGCAGCCAGGAGCCAGGGGGGAGGGGCAGCGACCGGCTCCTGCAGCAGCGGGTGGTGTAGACGGCCTGGTCCTGCTCCGGACTCTTCCCACCCCACAGCGATGGCCCCACTGTGGCTGCGCTATGCCCGGCGCTCGCCATGGACTCTGCAACCAGGGCGTGGACAGCCTCGTGCCCCACGGCCAGGCCATCCTGAGAGGCCACCGCTGGGGTCTGAACTCAGGCCATGGAGAATGTGCTTTAGCTGTCACACCTCGTCCAGTCTGACAGCCTGCCCCAAACCAGGGAACCCCAGGGGCGAGGGAGACCGGAGCCGGCTCATTTCGCTGTTGTGAGGGTCTGATTCCGACTCACCATGGTTTTCCTGCTTGGCGTCTGGAAGGGGAAGCTCACGGCTTGCCTAAGGCAGCCCGTTTTAGCTCTGGAACTGTTTACTAGGAAGTCTTTCCTTACAGGCGGCCCCCACGCCCACCCCGGTGCGGTTAACAGCAGAGAGAGGCCTATCGCCACCACTGTCTCAGGGGAGGGGGCAGCTGATACAGGAGCTTAGGGGACCCTGACTCTGTCCTAACTGATTCCCATCTTAGGCCTTTGCTGATGGCCCCCCTGAACAGTGGGGTCCCCAGGAAGCAAACAGCTGTAGAGGGTCCCCCGCCCCTCTTGGTGCTGGTCTCAGCATTTGCAGATCTGATGCGCCCCATGCCACCTGCGGAGGCCCCGCCCGCCCCACTGTGGCCTCAAGGGCATGGCTTCGAGGCCTCTACCCTCTGACCTGTGAAATGGGAAGCCCTGCCTGGGCCAGCAGGGCTCTGGACAACGGACGGATGCTCTCCTTGCCCTGCCCACCTCGGCGCGAGGGAAGGCAGGCGCCACCCACAGGCTAGGTGCTGACAGCTCAGCAGAGCCCACCAGTTCCCGCACAGCCGTCTCCTGACTCATGTGGGGAAGCCCCAGCAGCTCCCCACTTCCGCTGCTCCTATCTGCAGAATCTGACACTTGTCTGCAGGGCTGTGTCAGCAGGGTGGGGGGGTGGTGTGTGCTGATGGCGGGGAGGGGACAGCCTCGCCTCTGGGCTCACACTGAGCCCCAGCCCTGGAGGGAAGGCAGTTCCCCCACTTGTAGTCTCAGCAGTGGGGTTCGGAGCTGCCTCCTTCCCTGCCTGCTCTTAATCATAATTATGTTGTAACGGGATTACAGAGAACAGTCGCTGAATGTCTAACATCACCGGCACTTCTGATTTCAATCTTCCCTCTGCTGGGCTCGTTGTCCCTGAACTTACCGCCCGGACTCCAGAACGCGCCCCACCGAAAGGGCAGTCCCAGGCAGGCGGGTGGTGGGGGGAGATGGCTGCGGAGTGCTCAGCATTTCTGGACCTGTACTGTGCCCACAAATCTGGTGAAGAGGCGGACTCTGATCCAGCGGAACCCGAGCGCCTGCATTTCTGAGCAGCTCTGGGTGCGACAGATGCTACGCCACTCGGGTCCCCTGGGAGCAGGAGACACGGAGTCAGACTCTGTCCAGACGCTGTCCTCGAGCTGTGTGACTGCCCAAGTCACGCAGACCTCAGAGACCCAGTTTCCTTATCTGCGAAACGGGTGACGCCCACCTTACAGGAAGAAGGCACCGGACAAGCGGCTGGTGTGGGCCGGTCTGCCCCATGGATGAGGGACGAGTGTGGAGAGGGAGAGTGTGGAAGGGCATCCAGGTAGGTCCCTGCCCAGCTTGGGAATCCAGGGCCGGGTTTTGGCCTTTCTGGCACTGAGCCCTGTTTCTCTGCAGTCCTTGAAAAGCAGAAGTCAGCCCAGGAGAAGGCTGCTGGAGCCAGACTGAGCTCAGGTGCTGGAGCTTGTGGGGACAGTCCCTGCTGGTCACAGAGTGACTCTGCCTCCACTCCGGGGAGGGCCTTGCGAAGGGCCTCTGGGGAAAGAGCCTCTGATGTCTTAAGAGGCAGGGGGGCCTGGTCTCGAGGCTGAAACCAGGCCAAAGACCCAGAGGGGGTGGGGGAGGGGAGAAGGCAGCACAGACCAGAAGGGGAACTAAAAGTCTCCAGGGGGAGGGAGCAGAGAGGTGACTCAGACAGAGGGTAAGTAGGAAGAACCAGGTCTGGACAACCTCCCTCCCCAGAAAGCTGGGCTCCTGGCTGCTGCAGGGGTGCAGGACCAAGCTCACAGAGGGACGCCCTGAGGCTCAAGAGCCCCCCCTATCTCCGTCAACATAGTCTTTGCTTGGCCCCTGGGAGAATCCTGCAGGCAGGTTTTAGTCCTACTTCTGCCACTTACGATGACCTTGGATCGTGCCTGGATAGCCTCACCTGGCAAAGGGGAATAACAAGAGTACCCACCTCACTGTGGGGTTCATTTGAACTCCCTACATAATACACACTGGTGCACCGGGAGCAGCTGGACCTGGAGGGTCCAGCCCAGGAGAGGGCGTGCAGGCAGGGTGCTGGCTGTGGAGAAGACACCCTCATAGAAATAAAGAAGTGCAAGCTCCCTACTTCCCTGTCCAGGAGCCTGCTGTGTTCCCAGCCTCTTTACAAAGGTTCAAGAGTAACCCCCAGACCCTTCCTAGGGAGGTCCTTTAGCTCCAGGGAAACTGAGGCTGAGAGCCCTGCCTGAGTCGGGCAGCTCCAGTGTCCCCAGAGCTGCTGTTTGTCCTGCTAGTCTCCCTCCTGTCTCCCTCCTGCCGGCCTGCCTTCCCCGTAATGAATTCACTTCCCTGTTTTTTGTTATGTATCAGCCCTGTGCAGCTGTCAATCAGGGCGCCCATTCTGCAGGAGGAAAGGAGGCTTCTCTTGCTGGGCCCTGTCACTCAGGCCCAGGCCAGCCTGTCTGGTCTCTGTAAGGAGGGGGGCCGTGGAGGCCGCCCAGCTACCTCCAGCCAAGAAGGACTGGTGGGGGAGAGTGTGTGTGTGTGTGTGTGTGAGAGAGAGAGTGTGTGTGTGTGATGAGCAGCAAGAGTCTGATGAGACACCTGGAGCAGGGTGAGCAGGTGGAGAGGAGGGCGGGTGGGAAGGGGAGAGGCACCCAGAGGAGGGAAGCCTGCCTTTCTGACGCAGGGGTCAGGAGATGATGTGGCACTGGGGCGCCTTCCTCGGATTCCAGGGTGGGTTCAGAGCAACAGGACAGCCGCCAGTGGGTCTTGGTTTACAAAGCCCTGCAGCCCTGCACCCAGGCTGCAGCCAGTCCAGGAGATACCCTCAAGGCGCCACTCTCATCCAGAAGCAGCCCTGGATGGATGGGCTGAGAAAGGTGGGGAGTGGGTGGGACCAGATGTGGTGGATGAAGCCTGAGGTTGTACGGGGAGGGAGGACGGAGCGGCTGGGCTGTGCCAACGCGGAGTCTCCGCATAGCTGGCATCTTACCAGGGCTCCCCCCAAGTGCAGACAGAGTGCTCTGGTTCAGCCAGAAAATCCTAAGCAAGTTACTATACCTTTCTGGGCCTCAGTTTGCTCTTCTGTAAAATGGGGAGAGCGGATGGCGTCAGCCCTCAGCTGGAAACTGCACGCTGCATGAGGTCAGGGCTGGGGAGACCTCATCTATTACTGTCTTCTATCTCCTCTGGTCTCCTACCACCTCCGCCCAGGACCCCAGGGTGGTATCTGCTAAATAAACTCTGAATGGATGATCCTGGAGATGCTGGGGACCATTCTGTCCTCCAGAGGGTTCAGGACCCCTTAGGAATAAGGAGGTCATTGCCTAATCACCCTTGGGAATCAGCAGCTACAGCCTGCCCCTTGCAGATGGGCAGACTGAGGCCCAGGGAGGGCAGGCCAATGGGGGGTTCAGTGACAGAAGCCAGGCCGGATGCCCAGACGTCGGACGAGGAAAGGCCAGCTCCCAGCTCCCTGAGACCGCTCCCATCTCCTGCATATGGCTCTGCTGGATGCTCACAGGGTTGGGGGGGGGGTCCCCCCTTCCCACCCCAGGAGCTGGGACCAGGGTGCAGGTCTTTTGTAGAGCGCAGCTGGGAGGCCCTGGCTGCCGTCCCCAGCCCCTGCTTGGGCACAGGAGGCCGCAGCCCCACTCGGACAGCAGAAGCAGAAGGAGGTTTTGTCCTCCGTGAGAGCCGGTCTGTGGCTGTTTACAGCAGGCACTGGCTGGGCTGGCACAGTGAAGCCTTGTTTCCTTGAATACAAAACCGGCAGGTCTCCTTCCAGCCGGGCCCCCAGCGCGGCACTTCCTTCCCTAGAAATCCCGTTCCCGCCCCCTCCCACTCCTGATGCCTAGCGAACACAACTGTGCCAAGGGGTGGCTTGCAGGGGGTTCGGCTCCCCCCACATTTCATCAGACTGCCCCTCATCAAACTAACATCCAAAATAGTCTCTGCAGAAAGCGACTTCGCCCCGGAAATGCAGCTGTGAGACCATTCCCTGTGTCACGCGCCCTGCCACCAAGCCCTGCCACCAAGCTGCGTCCCAAGTCGCCTGGTCTAGGTTCTCCCAAAACAGCTTGATTTTTTTGGGGGGGTGGGGTGGGGAGCTGTGCAAGCCCAGGAGGAGGAGGGCTCTGGGGGAAAGAAGAAACAGGCTGCTGGTGGGTACAAGAGGCAGAAAATCAGCCTTGAGCGTGGAAATGGGTGTGGGGGGAGCGCGGTTCCCATGTGGATGCGGATGTCTGGGACAGGAATTCAGAGGCCGAGAACCGGGCTTTGGGAGGCAGACCTGGGTTCAAATCCTGCCACTGTCCTTTTCTAGCTGTGTGGTCCTGGCACATTCCTTAACTTCTCTTTGCTCAGATTCTCCTAACAGCACCGGATGATTACAGCTCCTGGTATTCCTGATACAGGGATCTCTGCTTTTGAACAATCTCGCAGGAACGCCCTGGGTCAAGTTCCTCCAGGAAGTTCCAGACAGTGGAGCTACGCCCAGCCCTGGACTCAAGGAGCTTTCAATCTTTTCCTGCTGGAATCTCAGAAATCCTGACCTGACCGGTTATTGGCTGGGCAGAAAGTTTAGAAGGCAGACCCCGCTGGGCCCAGAGTATGTCCCAGAGTATGTCGAGGACTCGGTTTCCTCCCAGGCTGACCCCCAAAGGCCACAAGTGTGGGGCTTCCAGCCATACAGATCTGGGAACCAAAACCTCTTCCCCTTGTGTCAGGTCAAATGCAGAAGCTGCTGTAGTGAGAAGTGGTCGAGTCTTTCTCAAGCAGTGGGGCCTCAGGACAGTGCCTTCCTGGGCTTCCTGCCCGCACCTGGCAGGTCAGCTGCTGCGGGCGGTGGGCTGTGTGCCTCACCTCCTGCCCAGCCCAGTCAGTGGGGGCCAGCACCCTGCCTGCTGGGGTGGGGCCAGGGGGACCTCCTGCCTCCCCCCGCTGAGAATCCAGTTGGTCTCAGATGGTTCTAACTGCTTTGGAATCTACACCAAATCCCTGGCTGTCCCCCTTCAGCAGCCCAGGCAGGGGATGGGCAATGAGAGGTGGGGAAGGGTACCTGGCACGAATGTGGCTGGCGAGGGGGTGTGCAGCTGGCCATTTCACTTCCCCCTGGAAGGTCTACCCAGGGATAGACCTGAAGGGACCCGCAGCCTTTTCTGTCTAGTCCCACTATAGAGATGAGCTAGTCAGGGGCTGTGAGGTACGGAGGCTGAGCCCACAGCCCAGTGCCTGCTCAGTCAGCTGAGGACACAGTCTATGAATTATGTGGGGTACGGGGTAGGGGGGAGCGAGGGGGCAAGTGGGACAGGAAGGTGAGGGGCTTTGCAGAGGAAGGAGAGTCACAGGGGAGAGGGAGGAGTTGGCACTTCGATCCAAAGCAGTGGTGCAAAGGGTGGGGGGACTGCACAGCTGCTGGCCGGGAGGGTGAGAGGAATCAGCAGTGCAGGGAGGGAGCAGGAGACAGTCCAAAGGGAGGACTGAGGGGAGGAGGGGCCAGGGGCTGGAGGATCCTCCTTCTGAGACCTCCTGAGGGTGGAGGACCTGGGTAAGGGTTGGTGGGGTAGGGGTGGAAGGGGCTTGGGGTCTCCAACCACAGTTTGCCAGAAGATGCTGAATAACTGGAGGGGAGGAGGAGGAGGGGGGCTCTGCTCACAGCCTCTGTTGAGGGGACATGAGATGAGCACATGAAAGGACCCCCAGGAAGGAATGCCGGTGAGATGGGGTGCAGGAAATGGTCACCTTTGTGGAGGCACTGGGGAGGGGTAATTTTAATTAGCCTGTTTTGAGGTGGGGGTGGGGAGTTCCAATAGCTTGGGGGGTGTGTGGGGGGAAAGGGAGGCCACGGCCCCTCCAACTGGCCCCTCTATCGGTGCTGGCGGGTGTGGGGGGTTGAGGGCAGCGACACGGCAGGCGTCCCTAGGCCAGACACCCAGAGCCTCCAGACCGATGGCACGGGGCCCGCCGCGACTCGTGATCATCTATCTGGAGGGGGCCCCAGGGTCGCCCGTTCAGGGTGCACCCCACGTATGGTGTTCTGGGTGCAGCATCACCCAGAGTTGGGGTCGTGTGCCCGGGGCCGGGGTCCCGAACCCAGAATTGAGTTCGGGGGAGCTCTCCCGGCGGGGCCGGGGTCCCGGGCGGCGGGGGTCGGGGGCTGGGTCCGAGGCCGGGCGGCGGGAAGCCGGGGCCGGCCGGCGAGCACTCACTGTTTGAACATCTTCTCCATGTCCTTGATCTGCTTCCTGGAGAACTCCTTGAACTCGGTGTAGGGGTTGAAGACGCGGCGGCTGGGCGACTGGGGCTCGCCGATGCCCTGGTTGAGGTCGGCGCGCCGCAGCAGCTTGGCGCTCAGCTCGTCGTCCGCGCTGCCCAGCGCCTCGGCCGCCTCGTCGGGCGCCCCGGCCGCCGCGGCCGCGCCGTTCAGCCCGGGCTGCTCCGGGGCCTCGTCCTCCATCTGCAGCCGCCGGCTCAGCTTGCTGGCCAGCTCGTCCGTGGCCATGGTGGCCCGCGCGCCGCTCGCCTGGGCCCGGCCCCTGCTCGCCCGCCCGCTCCGCCTCTGGCCGCTCTTCCTCTTCCTGACACTCCCCGGCGCCAGGCGCCGCCCCCGAAGGTGGGACTTGCGCCCCTCGCGGGGCCCGCCCGCTCCCCGCCCCCGCTCCCGGCTCTGCGCAGCCCGCGCGGACTCGGTCTCCATCACCCGGCTCCCGCGGGCCGAGGGCGCCCGGCCCGCCACCCTCCTTTCCCCGCCCCCGGAAAGTTGGGGGGCCCTTGAAGATTCACCACCCCCCTGCTCTGTCCGCACTGTGTCTGCTGAGCCGGAGAAAGTCGGGGGGGGGGCCCAGGATGGAGGCGGGAAGGAAGAGGGGTTCTGCCCTGTAGTTGGCTGTGGGTCAGGAGCACGCGGGGCGCCGCCCCCAGCCTCTTCTGTGGGATCTCCAGGCGGTGAAGTCGTCATCCTTGGTCCGTGACACCCAGTCGGTTGCCATGGAGACGATTCGATGTTAATCATTGGCGGCCTCTGAGAGGGCTGCAGGGGTATGGTGAAGGTGGACCCCGAGAGCCGGAGCCCCGTTTAGATCTACCAGGAGCTGCAGCATCTCTGGAAAAGGATGGACCAGCAGCTGCGAGGGAAATGGGGCTGGGACTCAGCCCTGAAAGGTTCTCAGAAACAGGCAGAGAGGAAAAAAGGGGGAAGGGAGTGGTCCCCCCCCACCCCAAGTGGATGACTCTGCGGAATAGCAGCTGGGCCAGGGCCTTAGCCTGTGACTACTGTAGGGGACCAGCCGGGAGATCTTAATGTTGCCATTTCCGTGGGGGCGGGGAGGAGAGATGAACACTCCATAAACTCATGGGGTAGGGCTTCAGGGAGAGGCTGCAAAACTGAGGGCCCCCCTATCAGAACCCAGGGGAGGAGGGGCGCTTCATCATACGGACTCCCAGGCTCTAATCCAGGCAGACAAAAGTGAGGTCTGGGTTAGGACCTGCAAATCTGCTTAAAACAGGCAGAGGATCCGCTCACTGACTCTGGAATGTAGAGGGAAGACGGTGCTCGGGGTCTAAAATATCCTCTAAAATATCAGGATGATGCTGAAGACCCCCGTGCAGAAGCCCCTCCCACCAGCTAAGGTGCAGAGAAAGGCCAGGGCAGCAGCCAGGGCTCGGCAGCAGAGGACGCTTAGGGGCTACAGCCAGCGAGCTGCTTAGGGGCTACAGCCAGCGAGCTGCCCCAGGCTGACGCACCAGAACAGGCCCTTGGGGTTTTCCCACTTGCTGCAGTTTAAGGGTATTGCTGGACTCATTCAGAGGCCTTTGCAAAAGCTTGAAACTGAGAAACAGCAACAAAACCTTCAGGGCTCAGAAAATGTGGAACTTTCATTAATTTATGTTTGAGGTGGTTTCTGAGTCCAGTGAAGATCTTCAGGCTTCAGTGACCTAAGTTTGTTTGTTTAAGGCTGGGAATTCAGTTTCTGTCTTGGGCCGTGTGGTCTCGTTACATGCAAGAGGCAGTTTTCTGCATCTCTCACACGCAGCTTCAGAAGATCCAAGAGAAGCTTGTTTTTCAGTGAATGCGAAAGACGAGGGGCAGGGTGTAGACTGAAACTTTAAAAATTCTGTCTGCTGCTGCTTGGCTTTGCCAAATTCTTAGCCTTCTTCACACGTAGCAGGTTGCTCTAAAAAATCTGGTCAATCTCGACTTGCCCCAGATTATGATTTATAATGTATGGAACAGGACAGCCTTTATCATGAAGTGTTTTGCCTCTGCTTGATGTGGGAACAAGCTTATCACATGAAGTCATTGGGGGAGCGTTTAGTTTATGTGCAAAATTTGGGGTTTGGGTTTGAATGAGGTGCCTCGGTGGCACGTATTATAGATCCCCTGGTTCGACACCAGGGGATTGAGTGGGCACAGCCTGGAGAGCCAGGTGGGCTGCAGGATGCAGGGCTGCCCCCAGGTGGGAGTTCCTGTCGGTTGCCTATTGCTATATAGATGGGAGCAGAATGGGCTGCTCTCACACTCACTGCTGGGTGGGGAAGCCCTTTGAACACCCCCTTGGGTTGATTTTCTCACGGATTCTCAGGGTTTTAGGACCCGGAGTCTCTGTGACCACAGGTTGAGAGGTCAAGTTACCCGGTGCACTGTCCCATTTCAGAGGCTTTGGGTGCAGACCTTGCCTGGGCCCATAGCTGTAAATTGACTTGAAAGCCAGAGAGGAATGCTGGGGTTGTCGTTTTTTGTTTTTTTTAAGATTTATTTTTATTTATTTATGCCCACAAGAACTGGGGTATAGGCCAGAGGTGTGGGGTGAGAGGATTCACCAGTGACAGAGTGGGGAGCAGAACAGGCAGATCTACTGAAATCCACTGCTGAGGGGAGCAGCAGGGAGGCAGGAGAGGTCTGCTGTGCCATGTGGGTCAGATCCTTGCCGGGGATTGAACTCACACTGCAGTGGCTGCGGATAGCTAGATAGCACTGAGACTTTAACCCCTGTGCCACCAGGGAGGCCTGGCTATCTTTTATTTGAACTTCTTCCTTCTAAGTTCATTGGGCTTCAGGATTTATTCAGAAATGAAAGAAGGACAAGCAGGGTGGGCTGAGAGGAGCACTGATTGATCTCAAACCTTCCAGGAACCAGCCACTGCCTGTTCATTAGGGGAAATCACTGAGTGACTCAGAAGGCTGTGCCCCGAGCATGGATTAGGGGAGAAACAAACGATCTGGCCTGGTTCTACATTACAGCATTTGGTCATGTGGAAAGAATGATCTTCAGGAAAAATCACACCCTCGGCAAAGGATTTTTACAGAGGCAGGGTTGAGCTCTAGCCCGTTCTGACAATATTCCAGCGGCACTTCTGGAGCACGCGGACTTAGTCATCGTTGACTGTTTCGTTTCTTCCTCCCACATCTACTTGTATAACTGTCTTTTGGGGAGGGGCAAAATAATATTAGGAAAAACAACAGCACTTTGAAAAAGAGGGGGAGAAACAGAGCAGTTCTGGGCTGGGGGGGCAGGCAGAATGAACTTTGAGGGGTATTCCTGCAAGATCTGGGTGGTCTCTGCAGCCTGAGTGATGCTAAAAAGAAGGGATTAGGGAGGCCGGCAGAGATCAAGTTGTCTCCTAAACTAAGCCACTCACTTAGCACTTTACAAATACCAGCTTACTAATTAATCACCACAAACACTCTGTGGTCACCAGGGAACCCTTGATGGATTGAGAAAGATGCCCAGAGGTCAAGGTTTGGAGACAGTGCAGATACTCACAGATACTGGTTTGGTGCAATTGGAGGAACAATAGCAGGGAAGGAGGTGGTATCCTGCTTGGTCTGGCTTTCACACCTGCACCTCCCACAGAGCCTAGAAGGCCATGGAAGGGTGCGAAGGGGGAGGAGCTGTGTCAAGCTGGTGTGATGGGAACAGAACAGTCCCACTCTGGTCCTGGAGCTCTTTCTCTGTGGTTATGGAGATGCTATGAATCTACTTGCAAACCAAGATCTTTCTAAGGAATTGCATATGTGCAACTGGGCAGGCAGGAAAAACCCCACAAAACTGCCTGTGTTTTCTGCTCCTGTTCGGCCCCAGGCAGTTCACTGCCCAAGAGAGCACCAGGCAGGCTGACTCTCAGACTTGTTTTAAACTCTCACAGAATCCGTGTGTGTGCATATGTGTGTACCTGGTGGCTTAAAACCCAGCATTGCTGCATCCTCAGTGCCTTCCTGGACCCTTTCCAAAGCTGGTAATAATATGGGCAGCTGATTTTGATTTTATATGACTCCGTGAAAGTAGCACACATCGACCTCCAGGTAATCAAGACATTTTTATTAATGTGTTGCGCACTGGGCTCTGGGCCTGAAATTCTTGTGCACGTGGCTGCCGTGGGAGAGCAGGTCCAGCCAGTGTGAAGAAACCAGTGGGCGGGTTCAGCCCCACACTGAGGGACTGGACTGAGGGAGTCTATAAATTTTCCTGCCAAACCCTCCTTTGGCTGAGACACAGCACTTATTACAGATGCTATCTGACCCCACCGCACCCACTCTCCCTCCTTCCCTCCATCACGACTTTCTGGGGGAAGGGATCTTTTTATCTGGTTCAACTTTGGCTCCTCAGTGCCAAGCAAGCTCGACTGGGAGCATGTGCCAGGGAAGTAACTGTTGGATGAATGAGCGATGACCTCCGTCAGCGGGCTGGGGACAGACTGGGTCTTTGCTCAGAGATCCCTCCACAGCATCGGGTGGCCCATTTTTAGGTCTCAAGGTCACTGCTAAGAAAGAGAAGCTGCCAAAGTGACACCTCTTGGTAACCACATGACTTAACACAAAAGTTAACAGGAGCTCATAAAAAACAAGCCTCTCAAGTGTCTGTCCCCTGCTCTTCTGCAGCCAGCCAGGACAGGGAGGACAGGATCAGATAGGGATCTAACCCGGTGACTTCTGCCTCTGGGTCATCAGCGAGGCCCAGAGGTCATTTGGTCAGCTCTCTGCCCAGCAGGCAAGGGGAAGGAGTCACTGGAAGGTCAGCACCCCATGTGACAGCTGCAGGGCACCTGAGAATTCAGCAAGCTGAAAGGACAGTTGTAAAATTCATGCAGTGCACACACAGGCAGAGCCAGGTGGAAGAGAGAGCAGGGTGCTTTGGCCAGAGACACCTGACTCCCGATACTAACTAGAGAGAGCCTGTGACTCCTGAAGGGGGCTAGTAAGCCTGGTGCTGCAGGCTGTCTCCTGCAAGCCTGGTTCCGGGAAAGGCAGGTCCCCAGGCTCACTTGTCCTTGTCACCTCCTCCTTGTCTGGATGTAAGTCTCTGACTGTGAAAGGTGCTGCTGTGTCATGGTTAGGGTTAGAGCTAGGCTGAAATCCTGGTCGGGTGACTATGGACAGGTTACTTTACCTTTCTAGTCTCAGTAGCATGGACTATAAAATGGCATGACGTTGTCTCCTGCTGGAGTATTTGAGAAAATTAAGTGAGAACATGTAACGTGTTTCAATAGTGTGTGGCATATAGTAAAATCTCAAAATGCTCTCAGTGGGGGACATGATAATCTGGCTTCCCAGGAGTCTTGAGCTAGGTGGTAGATGTGCAGAAGTTAATCACCTGGTCTAGGGGAGAGTTTAACATGTGGGTTGGCAAATCTGGCCCTCTGGCTATTTTTATAAATAAAGTTTTATTAGAACACAGTCATGCTTGTTTGTTTAGGTGCCATGCTGCACAGGCAGTCTTGAGCAGTGGAGACAGATGCTATGGTGCATATAGTGAAGTGGCCCTTTATAGGAGGGGGGCTTTTCCTCTGGCCCTTTACAGGAAAAGCTGTTGACCTTACCCAACCAGAGAGGGACAGACAACCTTCCAGTTCCTGGGCTTCACTGCGGAAAGTTGTGTAACTTGAGCAATTTAAGCCTGAAAGTCTGGATTCTGACTATCTTGCGCAGGTGACTTACCTCTTCTAGACTCGTGTTCACAGGTGAAACAAGAGTAATACAGATAGCGAGGATTAAGGGGGGCGGTATCTGGGCCCTGCCTACCACGTGCCTGGTGGCAGGCAAGGACACTATAAAAAGTAGTCACTATTATTAGCTACTGAGCCTCAAGGGTTGAAAGGCACACAGAGACTCTGAAGAAGGCACTGCGGCTCCCTGCAGCTCCCTCATCCCGCAGGAAGCCAGAAAGAAGGATGGAGTGTCCCGGCACAGCCCTCCCAGACAACAGACCCAGGAAATGAGCACTTGCTTGCTTGCTTGCCACGCCACGCCTTTCGGGGGGGGGGGGGGGGGGGGGGGGGGGGGGGAGGAGGGGCAGCAGATCAGCACTGGGAAAGAAAGGGGAGCAAAGCTCCCGCCCATGAAGTCAAACCAGTATCCTTGTGCCCAGTGCACAGTAGGCCTCCTTGTTTGTTGCCTGAAAGAAGACCAATTTTTTGACTGATTTCTCAGACAAAGGGCATCTCTGATCTAGTGATTCTGAAAGCACCGTTAGCCAGAAGTGACGAGTTCTGCCTCTGATATTTTGGGGTCTCAGGGGTGAAAGCATATGCCCAAGGGGAGGGGAAGCAAATCAAGGAGCCCACTGCCGAGGCCCATCGCAGGTTGAAGTCATGGCGATGGGTGGCTGGGGAGCAGGTGGGCAGAGAAAAATGTTTAAAAACAAAAACAGGCACATAAGGTCATGAATTGGCCCAAAATAACTTGGGACACTGAGCAGACGTAAGCGGCACATCTTGATGGCAATGAGGCAAGTTGATAAGCTGAAATAGTCTAACCTCATTGGGCACCCTACCTCCTGCCTCAGAGGAGGCCTCGGCATGAGAAAGAGGAACGCATTAGCATTAGCGGGGTTCCGGTTTCCTATCATCGATGGTCTATTGCTTTCATTCTAAGACCCTAAAAGATTGGATGCCGCTCCACCTGCCAGGAGCACGCAGATCCGGAAGCTGTTTTTCCTCAACAGAAGCTTCACGACTCTGGTTTCCACAACAGCAGGCATCGATGGCCCTGCCAAATTGCTGGAGAAGGGCACCTTCTCTGCTGAGTCACGAATCCAAGAGTCCCGATGGCCTGCCATGGGCAAAGGTGGAAGGAAGCTGTTGGGGATCAGAAGATTGAGAGGTTTTGGGGAGACTGTAGGCACCTGCTTGTCCCTTGGTGCAACCCCAGGGGAAAGGATGCTGGTGGCTTCTCAGAGCGGCCCAAGGGTGCTGGATAGCAGAGTGGAGGCCATTTTGGTTGCACATAACAGAAACAAACCAGCTGCAGCCCCAAGGGGCAGTTCCTGGTTGACCTGACTTACTTTGTCTGCCCTTTGATTTCCTAAGCTGGCTTATTTCCTGTCTGTAGACTCCCTTGCTGCTCAGCTTAGCCACAGGAGGCTTCTGTTGCTTGCAACCAAAGATTCCCGAGGGATACACAGGATCTCAGTGGAACCCAAGGGCAGGCTCAGAACTGGCCGCTCTGAGGCAAGAAACTGAGAAGCAGAAAGTCATCAGGAATCAAAGCAACTTTGTCCTCCTCTGCCGGTGGAGTGCACTCAGCGTCAAATAACAGGACTCTGCGTGTGGGGAGACAGTAAAAAAAGTTGACTCTGGTCACGTGACTTGCTTTGTCTGGCAGGATATTAATGAGCACAAGGCTTTTGCTTTGGGGTTTGCTCTCGCCGGATGCTCTTGGCACCTGCTCCTGCCACCACGTGACCGCGCCTGCCCTAGCCTGCCGACTGATAAGAGGCCACACCAGGCAGAGACAAAGTGTCCCAGCTGAGGCCTCTCCAGACCAGGGCTTCTCCTACTCAGTGCTGCTGAATTTTGGATCAAATAAGTCTTTGTTGTGGGCCCCAGTTCTGGGCACCGTCCTTGGCCTTTACCCACACATGACAGTAGCACCCCTCCTCCATCCCCAAGGTTGTGACAGCCCTTACTGCATCCAGATGGCGGGGGGTGGGGGGGAAGGTGCCTCAGTGGAGAGCCAGGGCCCTAACCCCACGTGCCTGCTAGGGCACAGGTGTGCAGGTGAGGCTGTTCTAGACCATCTGGCTCTAGCCCGGCCAGTCCGGGTCAGCACAAGTGCCCAACTTGAGCCATGGAACCGTGAGAGATAATTTATCACCGTCAGTCATTGAGCTTTGAGTGGTTTGTTCTAGAGCAAAGCAGGTAGACCTGACTACAGTGGCTCAAGCAGAGAGGGATCTATTCGGTTTACACGGAAGGTAGAGAGGTAGCGTTCAGGTAGGGTGCAGAGCTCAGGGATGCTGCCAAGCACCCACCGGACCCTTTGGTCTTTCCACTCCATTGTCCTTGGCCGGTGGGCTTCAGGCTCTTGCTGGCTGCCTGAAGATCCCAAAATGGCTGCAGCGATCAGAAGAAGACAAGGCACAGGGACAAAGGACAAGAGCTCACGCCTAGTAAAGTCTTGTCTTTTATCCAGGAGGGAAGCTTCCCCAGGGGCCTTCACTTCCATGTCATTGGCCAGAACTGAACGACATGGCTGGCTCTAGCTGCAAGGAATGCTGGGAAATCCAGGCCTTCAGCTTATATGATGGAGGAAGCGATGACTGAGGGGCTGGTAGCACCTGTCCCTATATCCACTGCGCTCTCTCTCTGGGTTCCTGGCTTCTTGTTGTCTATATTCCCAGTCCTTTTCTGAAGACTGCCTTTGTTTCCCCAAACACAAGGCGGCAAGTGGCCACCCCAGTCTTGGAACTGCATTGAGACTGAACTGTGTGGCGTCCTCAGGCACCCAAACATCAAAGACAGATGCTGACTGGCCAGCTTGAGTCAGAAGAGGAACCTGCACGGTCTGACTCGGGTTGGGTATCCACGGCTCAGTTAACCAGCTGCGGCCAAGGGAACGGCGTTAGGTGGGACAAGCCTGCTTGGGGGGGTGCCGTCTCGGGGAAACTGGGATGTAGCTGAGGAGACACCCCTGAAACTATCTAGCTCAAGGAGTAAGGGAAAGAAATTGCCATCATGAGCTGTAATATGATAACTGATGGAAATGAATGTGCCCTTTGAAAGTTCTAAACGACTGTGGAATCAGACAGGCAACCTGTTGTATGTAGCCAAGTTCGATACACATGGCCACAGCCAACAAGGTATTTTTTTCCACCCAATTTGGCTCCCAAACGCAAACCAGCTTCTTGAACTGCTGCCTGACCAAATATTCTTCTCTGCTACTGGAGAAAAACTCGCTGTTTGGACTTTCGGGATAGGACATGACATAAATAATACCATGTTCTTGATGGAAAACTTACTGGATTTTAAAGAGTATTTTGAAGACTGGGCGATATTCCTCTTTCTCACTGGCTTTCGAAACTAACCCAGTGGAATATCACACAAAGAATGTTTCTCCTTCCCTTCTAGTCTTAATCAGTATAAAGAATACATGCGGTTGTAAAATCTCAAAATCTCTTTATTGTGACTTTTTAAAAAATAAAAAGTAAATGCTATTCATGACTTCTGGCTCTTCTTCCCTTCTCCCCCCTCCCACCTTTATTTTTAGCTCTCCTGATCCAAAAAGAAAGACAGCCAGAGGAAGGGTGGAGGGAGAGAGGGCAGGACATGCAGGAACAGAAAGTACAGCAAGAAAGATGAGGGTGGTTTCAAACACCAAGAGAAACGGGTGTGTTCACCCAGGCAGTGTGTGTGGCTGGTGGTTGGGTACTTTGACCTTATGGTCTGGAGTGCTAATTCTGTGGCCGTCTTGCTATCTCAGAAGAGGCAGTGTGAGATGGAGTTAGAAACCCGGTTCTAGACTCTTGACCTTACTAGCTGTATGATTTTAGACTGGTGACTTAACCTCACAGGGTCTCCTCTGTACAGTGGGGAACATAATACGGTCTCCCTCCCTGGGTGTGGGAAGATTACACGAGAAATGTTTTGAAAACTGCCGAGTGCCGTGTAAATGTTAGACATTATTACAGAAGTGGCAACATGGGTTGGCTTCTAAATTTATTACTATAAATGCAGAAATGAATGCGCTGCACCACGTCCCTGAGGGCCTGGGCTGCCCATTCTGCCCTGTGGCCCAAGGACTCGTCTGGGGGGTCCTCAACTCTGGGTTGCTTGGAGCTCCCTAGAGGTGTGACGTTGGGGATAGCACAGCTCCAACATGGAACCACACAGTTGTATCTAGGCCTAGGAGTCTGGCCTAGACGGACATTGCTCTTATGCCTGAGTATATTTACACCTGTAGGTGATTTTTAAAAAGAACAATTCTCCCCCCACACTCCAGAATACACCACTGTGCAAAATACCAGCCTAGGAAGCAGCACGTGAGGTAACAACCTTTAAAGTCCTACAAAAGCATCTTAGTATTTTGACACAGAAGCTAGTCGCACGGACTCACGGAGGGTCACGCCTCTGGGCAGGACAGCGTTTCTAGTTCCTTCCAGCAGGTTTAGGAAAGGGGCGGCTCTGGTTGGACTTGCCGGGGGCTTCTTTCTTCAGTGTTTCTCTTTCTTGGTCCATCTTCGAGGTGGCTTTTCTGGCTCCAACCTTCAAAGAGCAAGAAAAACAAATGCACAAACGATCATTGCAATGAGGTCCCAAGATATTTGACTCAATTTTTTTAAAACACAAAATAAAACAAAGCAGCTACACAGATAAATACATATATTATCTACAGACACACACACAGCAAAAGGAAGATAACATACTTCACCATTATCTTATCACACTGCCCCAAGTCAGCATTATTAACATTTCAATGCAGCCCCTTGCAGGTAAACAGACAGTTTTCCTATCCTTCTTTTTATATTTTTGTGATTTTGAAACTAGAAGCTTCTGGAGATGGGCACAGTCATTGTGGTGGCTGCTTTCTTCTTGAAAGCTTTACGGAATCGAGTATATCTTACGTCTCTGGTGTCTTAGGAAGGGAAGATGGAGACTATTGGAGGAGGTCTAGCTAGTACTTTCCGAGCACTGCTCTCCCTTCCTGCCCCCCACCATGCAGGCATATGTGGGACCCTACGCTTGGCACAGGCTCTGATGATCACGTCCCAGATCCTGCGCTCTGAGCTGTTATTCACTCCCTAGATTGGCCCTCTGAATCAGGGATCATCAGGTCATTCCTTTCTGTTACTCGACTGGAGAGAGAGGAGACTGGCAGAAAGAGACTGAGAGATGCAGAGGAGGCATTGTGTGCATGCACGTGTGTACATGCATGTGCGTACATGCACGCGTGTGCATGTGCATATATGCACACGTGTGCACACATACCTGGGGCCTGGTGGTTTACCAGTTCTCTTTTGAACTGAGATAACTTTTTCTGAGACCCTCATTCCTGCATCCTTATGGAAGCCCCTTTTTTCTGAACAGGTTTCTATTCACTGTGGACCCAACCCCCCCTCCGCTCTGCATACTACAGACACAACCACAACTTGTAAATTTCTTTCCAACAGGGTTTAAATGACCAAGTCCACTTCCTGGTTTTTATTCCAATCATGACCACACCCCCGCCCCTGGAGGAAGAGGGGAGTGGGTTTGAGTGCTGTCTCTTACTGTGAGACCCCAGGTCTCCTCATCTATCAAACAGCCATCCTTCCAGTCTTCGCAGGGGCTGAGGGGGGTTCTGGATGGGTTTCACTGGACTGTCTCTTGAACTCTTTTCACTTTAAAGACAAGTTTAAAAAATCATCTCCTAAGATCTGTGCCAGGGGCCCACAGGAGGCTTGAATGTGTTTTGTGACTCTGCAATAGAAGTAATTTCAGGGTGAGAGGCTAACATCTCCACAAGAGCCCACACAATAATTGCTGCTTAAAACGCCCAGGAGAGTGAAAGCAGACAACTGGCGTTGAAAACCCTTCCCCTCTAAACCACCTTTCCTTTATATCCTTTTTTATTTGCTTTGCAGCAAAATTGCTGGCTGGGACGCATCCCAAATGCCGGTGTCCTGACCTGGCCTGGGGGTGGCTGCAGCCAGGAGCCAGAGAGTTGTTAAAAGTAGACTTCTTGGTCCTAGAGTCTGCCTGCCCCAGGCTTGCCAGGAGCTCCTGCAGGGGCACCCCAGAGCAAGCCTCAGTCTGCTTTTTGGAGCGACCAGGCCCAGGGCGGCAGAAGGCACAGAGGTGGCTGATCTGGGAAGAGCGTGAGCTCGTGAAAATGCAAATGTCAGGACAGCCGGGGCATCCACCCTAGGAGTCTGGAGCCTCCTGCCCCACCTTAGCCTGAAAGGGCATTTCAACAGTGGCACCCAAACTGGAAAGTGGGAAATCAACTCAGGATGTAGCGCACTGGCTGTTCCGGACAAGTGCAAGCAGCCATTCCAGAGAGAGCGCCTCCTTCCCCGCACCTCTGTGGTCTTCTGAGAGGCCTCTGCCAGCGCTTGGACTGGGCTCAGTCCGAGGCCTTTGTCCTCCAGACATTTTATACAAGGTAATTGTTAATCATTCTTGTGTTCACTCCTATTTAATTGTTACTTATCTTTACTTTTTTTTAATGACCCAAGAGCATGAGCCAGACAGGCAGGGAGTTTTGTGGGTCTCCCCTAGTGTTCCCCAACCTCGATCATCCTCTCCTAAGCAGTTTTCTCAGCTATTGCTCTCACCCCCATGAAAATTCAATATTACAGAAAACGTCGTATGTATATTAGTACTTCGTACAAAGAATGTTTGGCCTCTTGGGGCAATATTGCCCCGATGGAGAATTTGTCATGGTGCCAGCTACATCCTAGACTCAGTAAATGTTCGTGAATGGCTGGGGGGCTCACTCTTCTAGCCCAGAGCCTGGCACCGTGTGTGGCCTAAATTAGGTTCAGTACATATTTGTTCACTAGTTTTTCTTCTTTGGCAGTCAAGTGACAATTCCATTGTAATTTCCAGTTGCAATGGAAAAAGAAAATGAAGTTGATAAATGGCATTTTAGAGGACAGGAAACAAAATACCACAGGACCCTAAAAAGCAAGGAGAGGCCAGTTCTGAAGCTACTAGAGATGGAGATTCTTTTATGAGCGGGCACCAAGGCTCCAATGCCTGGAGGGCACGAGGCCCGTGGCAGAGGAGGAGACCCCAAGCCACCCTCTGCAAGGAGGGGCTGGAGGGAAACCTTCAGGGCAGGGAGATCCCAGACCTCAAACCTGCACGCTCTGGTATTTTACACCCTTGGGGTCCTCAGACAAAATCTAGCTATAGGGGAGCTCCCTGCTGCCCCTCAGCCCTGTGTGTTTGAGAGAAGAGAGACAAGTCTCTCACTCATCTCACTTTGCAGGGGATGAGGGTCTCAGACTAGGGGAGCTCCAGGGACACTCCAGTGCTTTGTAACCTCCTGTTTTAGGAGGTGTTAGAACCAATGATGGTGTTGGCTGAGGTTTTTATTTTCCAAAAATGTCCTGGAATATCTTTATTTTTTTTTCCAGTGATAATTTGTTTGGCTCAAAATGATTGCAGTCTTATCAAATTTGAATATATCACCTCTCTTATTCAGCCAAAGTGTGCTCGTGTGGAAGCTCCTGAGAGAGCTCGCCTCTACTTTGTGCAAAGTGGGAGAGCAGGTTGGGGCAATTCCAGTTCCAGGGCTGAATTGTGAATGGCAGAGTTTCAATATGTTACAGACTTCACAGTCTGGATTCTCCTCTCTTCTAGAAAAGAATTCCACTGAACCGCCCTGGAAATACAAGGGCAAGACCTGAAATGCATCAGGTTTGTTACCTACAGGAGATCAGGCTGTGTCCTCAAGGGGGTGTTGGATCCACTGTGGGTCTGGCTCCCCTCCTAAGTGAGGCTCTGAATGGATTAAAGTCTCTGAGTCTCAGACACGTCATTGTGAACTGACGATAAAGCAAGACATGCTCCAGTGTCCTTGTGAGGATGAGGTGACGGCGCCCGCTGGCGCTTAGCTTGGTGCTCCACACACTTGCTCAGGTAGATGGGGTGTCCCGTGACCTGGGTTTGCTGTAGCTCCCCCAGCCCCCACTGTTCTCTCTCTTCTCATTCTGGCTCACCTGGAAATTCGAGTTCTGCATCTTGCTCTTCACCATCTCTACAAACATTTGTCGCTTTAATATAGAAAGAACAGTGACAAAATTTAGCTCATGTTCTTCTTTGCTTTTAGCATCAAAGAAACTTGGATTTTTCTCAACTTTTAGGTGCTACTTGTTTGGCACATTGGGGCTTCCTAGGGATTGGGGTGTGGTGGGGTTGAAACTGTGGGTCTACAGGAGGGGGCATGGCTGAGCTTCTGGGGCGAGGCGGGGGCCAGCTAACTGGGGAGTGGGCAGCGAGGAACACTGTGCTCTCCTTGGGGGACCCATCCCTTTAGCTGGAAGCACCTGAGTCAGTGGATGAGGCCAGAGCTGCCCAGCAGTTTCCACCGAAGCATCCCAGGGCCCACACACCTCAAGGACAATTCACTGAAGAAAGTGGATTCCCTGGGACACAATAGTGAAAGCTGGGGCTCCCCTCACAGATTGATGCGTGGCAGTAGGGGTGCAGGGTGTTGGGAAGGGGTTATTCCCAGAGTGCTCTGGGTACCCTCTGGGGCGCCAGCCTGAGGCCCATGGGGGCCAGGGAGCCCACCAGCTGGGGCTTTCTAAGGGGCCTGGAAGACGGTGGCTTGTGGGACTGTGGACCTAGTGTTTCCAGAGCTGCCTAGTTTTCTAGAGTGTCCCACGAAAGTACCCTATTTTGAAATGTTAAAAAAAAAAATCCCGTGAAGGAAATGAAATACATCCGTGGGTGGCCATCTTGCCTCATTTGCTTCAGAGCCCTTCCCTCCCACCATCAGTCCATATTTGTGGGTGGGGTCACCAGATAAAATACAGGAACCAGTTTAGTTGGGATTTCAGAATGAAAACTAATAATTTTTTAGTATCAGTATGTCCCATGCAACATTTGAGACATACTCAACTAAATTAAATTCAAATTTAACTGGGCATCCTGCTTTGTTTCGATGTGCTCACCCCACCTCCCTTAATTTATCAACCCTACTGTGAATCTCAAGATTCACGGCTGTATTTTGAAACAGGGCTGGTAAGTCTCCCATATTCACAGCATGATGTTAGCTCTACCCTTGAATGATCCTCCATGAAGGCTCATGGGTCTGTGTCTAATGGACATTTGTCCTCCAAGCATTTTCTTGGGAAAAGGACTTGAGCCTGCGGCCACTCAAAGCTTACCACAGTTGAAAAGAACTAAGCCCAGATAATAGTCACTCTCCAGATTCCCAGGTATTGCAAAGCAGTGTTTTAAACCAACAACCTCTCTGCTTCCATGAAAAGCAAATAGAGGAGAGTTGCTCTGGAGGAAGCAAAGTGTGTGTATGCAGGAACACCATTCCAGGGAACCCAAGGGTTCCAGGGAACCCCAGTTTGAACATTACTCCAAGATATATTCCTGGATTAAATCCAACCAGTGGACAGCTGAGTGCTGAGGGGGCAGAGCCTGACTCTTGCACAACTGCTTTTCTTCTGAAATCACTGAGATATGATGTCATCAGTATCTCTTAAGCGCTGTTCTCGGACTTGGCCTTGCCAACATCGCATAGCAGGGATGTTGTTCATTATATCACCCAGTCTCTGGGGGGAAAATCTAGGATTGTCTTTGCTTAGTGAACACTTCTAGATAGAATCACATCTATCTCTTAAGTGGACACGGAACTCTGGGCCAGGCTGGGCTTTCTACTTCCGGGTGGTTACCAGAAAGCACGTGATCAAACTGAACTCCCCTTGGCAGGTAAGGAAGTTCATATGACTGGCTTGTCCAGCCTCATTCCTGGCTTCATTTTGTATTCACTTCCCCTCTGCCCTTCCCTTCTTTCATTCTTATGGCAGGGGTTCCTGGGACTTTCCACTCTTCCTTTTCTCTTAGGGACTATTGTCTTCAAGTCCCCAAATCATTTAGTGCCTGGTGTGGGTGTCCCATCAGCCAAAACTACCCCTGGTGCGAATGCTGGCTGGTCTCTTAGTATTTTGTTCAGATTGTAGGTGGGAAGAGGGAGGGCCAGGAGAAGGGAGCGGAAGTGCTGGCAATTCCTTCCCAGCAAGCCCTGGCATTTATACCCTATAAACTTTGAACATATTGTATCTACATTGTATCTGACTGCAAGATGAAAAGAACCTCATACCTGCCTCTCTTTCTCTTTGAAGGAGAAGTTGGAAGGTGTTGATTCTTTTGCATTTCTCTGTTCTTGATCTTCTAAACGTTCCTGAGTGAAAATATCAAGTGGGCAAGAGAATGTTTAATGTGTCCTCCCTGGTCCATTCTGGGACGTCCCTCTGGGGTGTCTAGGAGTCTGGGCCTCACTGGGATTGGCAGGGTGAAGATGGGGGCAGGGATGGTCACGTCTTTGCCTTCAGCCATCTTCCATCCCCACGCTGCAGGAACCTAACTACATTTTACTGATTCATCCTTGTATGAGCTGGAGAGAAACACCCCCAAGCCGCCCCATCCCATTCTCATCCTGTACAATGTCTACCGATTTCTACTCCAGTCAAAAACATACCAGTGGCACTCAGCATCCAGGGAGTACCTGGATCCAAGAAAATCCTGGAAAATAACAAGTTCAGTAGCACAGTGACAGAACCATGGTGGTAGAGGACGTGTATCAAGCCCAAGGTGGCTTTGTAAGAACTCGCTCGTCTGATAGAAGGCGGTCAGCTGGCGCCATTTTTATTTTCATCTTAAAGATGAAGGGTCTGAGTTAATAACTAAGCTGAGGGAAGGCAGATCAGGGGGCTTAGGCCTGGGGAGACCACCTGCCAAAGCTGTGGCCACGCCCCCATGCCAGGTCTTGATTGGCTGGGGGCCGGAAGCACAGCTGAGCGCTTCCGGGCGGAAGCGGGAGGCAGCAGGTGCATGCCAGCCTTTCTCCCACTTCAGCTCCCAGCAAAGGGCGAAGAAAGGGCTTGCGTGCTTCTCAAATGGCAGCTTCTGTGCATCTAAACATTTCCTATTGAAAACTCCAGTCTTAACCCATCACACAAAGTATCTGGGCCCTTTTTTTGGCTGTGGTCCTGCTTGTATTCACCAAATAGAAAAGAGTTTCACAAAAGAGCTGCTGGCTTGAGGAGGAGAGCGGGGAAGGCATCTCAGGGTCTGAGAACATGTCAGCTGGCAGGAAGTTCTCTGAAAGAAATGCGGGGATCGCTCCCCTCCATCCATGAGCTGCCTTTTCTTTCCCCCATAGTAACGAGCTTGGCCTGGGCCAGGCACTGCAGGCATTTTGTCACTTAACCCTCCCGCTGCCCCATGAAGTGGGTCTCTCACCACTTAGGGTGGTTGAGGAATCTGAGATACAGCGGTCAAGCCCCAAGTCCCAGACGTGGGATTGACCATTGTTTGACTCCAGCTTATCACTGAATTCTGAGAGCTGCTGCCGCCTTGTCCAGTGGAGTGGGAAGTGGTGTAGACTGAGTACAGCCTGGGCCACTGTCCCCACAGACCTCGGCCATTCCCGAGTCAAGAGGCCAGTGACCACAAGGCTCTCCATGAATGCACTGAGGTTTTCCCAGCATTTTATATCACGTCCTATTTTTACAGCCAAAGGTATTAGTTTGGCAGTAGGACTTCTGGTTCTGGGAAGTTCTGCTTGGCAAAAAACCCGTTCAAACACTAACACCACACATTTTCTGGGGAGGAGGGTGGTGGTTCTGAAGCTCACGGTGAGTAACTTCATTTCCCAGTGCTTCCACCAACTTATCTCTGTGAGGGTGAAATTTCACACAGGAGACTGAAAAAAAAATTAAGTCTCCTTGTAAAAATATTAGATGTATAACTTTAATTTTAAAAGAGGAAATAAATGTTTCTTTAATTTCTATTTTAAAAATGAAAATGTGCTCTTCGGAAAGAATGGAGGGCAGGACAGATGTATACGAGGTCCCTCTGGAATACAGCAACACTTTAAAATTTATCCTCTGCCCCAAACAAACGCATTTATGACAACATATTAGTAACAAATTGTAAATGCAAACCCGCACCCTCGAATGAAGACTCCCCGAGAAATGGTGAATGGAGGATGAGGGGGCGACTTAGGAGACCAAGGTGTGGAGGCTGCTGGGCATGGGAGGTGGATGTGGACCAGGCCAAGGTGTGGGCGGGAGTCTCGTCTCTGCCGCTGAGCAGCCAGCTCACGTTATGTCTGTCGACCTCAGCTTACCCATCTCTGCAGTGGCCTGACACCTTCCAGCGTTCTGCTTTTTACCGACCCTGCATTCCAGCCTTGCGGGGTTGCTGGGAGACAGGACGGGTGCGGTGTGGGGTGGGTGCTGCCCCCAGCAAGCGCCCCCTGAGCCGTGTTGTCAGGTCTTAGCCTTAGAGGTCTTGGCCTCAATCGTGAGTTCCTTGAAATTGCATGTCCCCAGCCCCAGCTCTTCTGGGGACGTGGACACAGGTTCAGCCTGGCCGTTTCAGAGCCTTCTCCAGGGCGGGGTGTCTGGGGAACAGCCGCGCAGCCCTGTCTGTGTGGAGAGGCAGCTGTGAATAATGCATGGAGGCCCGATTATGCAAATCCTCAGGTTCTCTCACACTCCCGGCCAGCTCCTGACAATGACTGTTTGGGGCCTTCTGCTGCCCTGTTTTGTGGCCTGGTGTCTCCCTTTTGGGGCCTAGCCTGCCAAGCTCTGGCGGGGGTGCCCTTCAGGAGGTCTGAGGTCTCCAGAGGGTGCCTCAAAGGGGAAGCCAGGGCCCTGTCACCCAGCTCCGCCTGGCGCCTGGGGTGTGAAAGGAAATTGTCCTCAACGGAGGCGGCCCCGGGATACACCAGACAGAGGCCTGTGATGTTTTATTCAGAGCGAACAGTGCTGGAGAGCCACATCCGGGGCTCTCCCCAGCAGGGCGGCTACTCTTGTTTCTGGCGCCCCCGGCTCACCTTCTGCTGCCTCATGGCCCTGTTGAGCCGCTTCTCCTGGTACAGCTGCTGCTCCGTGCGCTCCAGGGCCTCCTTGAGCAGGGCCTTCTCCTCCGCCTCCCTGTAGATGTTGTCTTCCAGCTTCGCCACCTGGGACTGGTACATCTGGACCGACACTTTGCTTTGCCTGAGCGGGTGGAAGAGACGGGCTCTGTTTCCCCCTCTTTCCTGCTCCCCATCCAGGTCCCGGACCTGGGAGAGTCTCTAAGTACTTGGCTCACTTAGTGGTTTCCCTGCAAAGCAGGAGAGAACCATGAAGATCTGGAAAGACCCGGGCAGAATGAACAGCAGGGGGTGGGGGCATGCGCCCAGCTCCCCACCCCAAGTTCCCAGAGCAGGTGGGTGAGCTGCGACTACTGGGAATATGCTGGAATTATGCAAAGGACAGAAGTGGGAGACTTCTCAGAGCCTAAACTCAGAGGTGCTGCTTATTCACTGGGAGTGCACAGAGGGAGACTTGTCACCGTCCCTCCCTGCCCGCCCCCCAAGTCTCCTAACTCCACACCTGTGCCCGTGCTCCCGCCCCCTTCCCAGGTACCCGCTGGGCTGAGGTCTGGCCTAGAGGGTGGGGCCCAGGCTCTCCTGGGGGTCTGCGCAGTACCTGAGCTGCTCGATGTCTTTCTCGTACCCTTGCAACAGCTCCTCTTTTCTCTCCAGCCGGTTCTTGAGTTGGGTGATCTTCTCGAACACCAGGTCGAGGTCCTTCTGTCGGAGGTGGTTGACTCGCTCCCTCTCTCTGGGGGACAGGTACTTCATGGACACGTGGCCCGACAGCTCTTTGATGTTCATCAGCGTCCCGAGCGTCTTGCTCATGTCCAGGTACTGCAAGGGAAGCACCGCAGGTCAGAGGCGCCCAGGCCGCGGGCGCCGGCCCGAAGGAGGCAGGCGGCTAGTTCTGTTTCATGCCTTTGCTGCAACTGCGGAGAACAGACTCGTGCTTTGCAGCCAGTGCGACCGGGTTTTTCACTGACTTTTGTTTGTTTCCCCACACTCATTTCCTTACCCTTTTTTGAGAACCAGGGGGAGAAAGCACAACTGAGATAAACAGTCGTTTCAACTACCCAGTTTTTCAAAGAATTCGGCTGGGCAATTTCTGACCCACGCTGGGATGATAGCTGTGCCCTACAGAGCTATAGAAACAAGACGTGTGTGTGTGTGTGTGTGTGTGTGTGAGTGTGAAGTTGGCGTTTCGTGAGACCACCCATGGCTACACCGGACTGGGGGGGCCCAGGGCTGTGCAGAGGGGCCGGAGGTCACCAGTACCTACCAGCTTTTCACTGAGATCTAAAGCCTCCACCACGTCCTTTTTCCCTGACTTCTCCATGGTCGGGATGAACTCTGAGTCAGCAAGGCCATTTTGAGACTGAAATAAAAAAGAAGAGAGAAAACCCTCTCTGGGCACTTAATTATGACTTTACAACCGGAAGTTAAACCCCGGGGGCTGCTGAGTTGATTTGGTTGGTTCCCCCCGTCAGCTGCTGTCTTCCATGATGTCAGGGGTGCGATTAGAGGTTGATGCTGAGATAAATCTTGGAAGGGGGCCTCCCTGGTGTCCCAAGGGGTTAAGTCTCAGCATTATGAAGCATCTGCAGCCACTGCAGTGTGAGTTCAATCCCCAGTCAGGTAGGGGACCCACATGGCGCAGCAGACCTTTCCTGTCTCGCCCGCTGCTCCCCTCAGCAGTGTGTTTCAGTAGATCCACCTGTTCTGCTCCCCACTCTGACTCTGGTGAATCCTCTCACCCTCCACACCTCTGGCCTGCACCCCAGCTCTTGTATGCATAAATAAATCTTTTAAAAAATCTTGAAAGGAGGATCAGATTAAGATCTAGCTGGTTTCCCATACGGAGGTCACCCCACTATCCCAGCCTTGGAATTGAGGGTTTAGTTTTATCAAGAAAACCAACACCTTTCTGAAGAGTCACATCTCTAGAAAATGTTAAGATTTGCTGGAGGGGACGCGGGCACAGACAGGATGACCTTGTTGCTTCTCCCAAGAGCCTCAGCAGCCTTTGGCTTCAGCTGTGGCAACAAGCCACGCCCACCAGACCCTGTGATTGACGTGGACCCGAGCTGTCCATCGCCATGTGTCAATTGAACACCCTGTTAGGGCACCTTCCACTTAACAATCAAGTCACTTCTGAAGGTCCTGGCAGATGAAACTATGCCCTCTAAGGAAGGAAGTTTTTTCTGGAATGACTTGATTTAGACACCTTTAAAATAACAGCAGCTGGCATTTATTAAGTGTGCACTGTGAGCTAGGCCCTGGGATAAGCACTTCCCACGATGGCCTCCTTTGCCCTTCCCATCATCTTGCAGCCGGGCAGTGGAGCAAACCCACGTGCGACACTGTGGATCAGCTGCTGAGTCTTTTCTGCAGAGTATCACGTGTGACGTGAGGGGGATGACGGCCAGAGGCTGGCCTGGCCCCATGTCAGGGCAGCGCCACCTCATGCTGAGCACTAACGGGAGACTGTCCTTTGTGTCAAACCTCCCAGCCCGGCTCACAGGGCAGCGGCTGGTACCGGTGCTGGCGGGCGGGAGAACCGGCCCCGAACCACGCAGCCAGTGTCCGCCCTCACGCCCACCCCGCCACGCGTCCACCACGGCACAATGTGTTACCACCTGGAACTCTGTCCTTGAGGGACTTGGCAGGTCAGGCTGTGTGTCCATTATTTTCTGGACCCTTTTTTCCACACTGGGAGCCTTTAAGTCGAGAAATGACTCATTCAGGTGGTCCTTAGGATCTAGAAAAGAAATACTTTAGGCCCGAAAGGAAGGTGCAGGAAGGAGTTGCTGAGTGTAATAACCCCAGCTCCCACTCACGGGGCTTGCTAAGGTCAGTGGGCGACTTGGGCTGCCGCCCCGCAGGCTCTGGTGCCCAGGCAGTGGGGGTGCCTGCAAGCCACAGGGGCGAGGGGTGGTCCACCAGCAGCATGCTGTCTTGAGAGAGCCCTCTCTCCTCGAATGGGGTATTCCAGAAGGTTCTGTGGAGCTGACCCTGGCATGGTCTTAGCCTTTGACAAAGCTTCTGTCGGGCCACAGTGAAATAAGAAAAGGAAGGACAGTGTGATGGGCTTTTAATGGCCTCCTATTATGGAATATCAGGGCCTGCCCTTGAGGCTGAGATGACTCGGTATGATGGCGTCTTTCCGGCTCTGACAGGCTGGGATAAAAGACAGTGGGCCTGGCAAATGAGCTGGTCCTGCAGGTGAACCCCGGAGTCAGAGCCTGGGCCTCGCGCGTCGGGGTAGGGGGTGGGGAGTGGGGGGGGGGCCAGGAAGCAGGACACTTACTCGAGCGGGCCTTCTCCAGCTCCTTAATCCTCATGCGGAGCTCAGACAAGGCCCTTTTCTGGCGCTGGATGACCTCCTCGTGTCGGGACCCCTTGCACTTGGCCCCGAGGTCGCTGAAGGACTGCTCCTGTGGCCAGACAGTGCAGGTGGCAGCTTTACTAGCGATCAGTGTCTCTGATATTGGAAGAAATGCGAGCGATTCGGAGAGCAGAACCCTTGCTGCTCAGTGCTCGGGGAATAGCGTGAGGGGCTTGGGCAGAGAAGGAAGTCGTGTCTTTCACCGCTAATGTTAGGTCACCTCTGGAAGATTTCTGACTGTCCTGCCTACTTAGCATCACTGTAAATAAAAGATCTCCATGTTGCCTCCCCATGTTTTAGATACTTATTTTTTCTCCTAATCTGCTAGGCCTGGCCTTCTGGTGGTTGTCATCCTGCTTTTGGCTCTGAACGATCATGTCAAATTCTGCTCCGCCAGGGTCATTTTCAGATGAGGCCAGGAGGCTCTTCTGAACTGGTAATAAGGGGGCTGTGTGATATTAACTTGGGGGATGTGACCGTTGGGTCCTGGCTGGTCCGAATGAAGGAGAACCTTTCTCTGACACTTCCAGAGGCTCTAAGACCAGGCTTTCCACAGAATTCCCGTGACGGTGGAAGTGTTCTGTGTCTGCAGCAGCTAGCATGGGAGCCGCTAGCACCCAGCTAGACTTGAATAGTCGTGAAGGGAACAGATGTGGGAATGTCTTCGTCATCTTTTAAGGATTCTGTGCTCCTTTGAGATTCAGAAGGATGCAGAGGACCTTCTTCCAGAAAAATTCACAGGCGCACAACAATTTGCATCTAACTTCTAGAGGCTCAGGGGCCCTGGGAAGCTCAGGCCTAGGCTGAGTTAAACATGGCTGTCCAGGGCCCTCCCTGGTGGCGCAATGGGTTAGGCAACGCACTATGAAGCAAACCGCAGCCACTGCAGCACCAGTTCGATCCCTGCCCCCAGCTGGGGAGGAGCCCCACATGGCACAGCAGACCTCTCCTGCCTGCCCGCTGCTGCCCTCAGCAGCGTGTTTCAGTTAAATGCCTGTTCTGTTCCCTGCTCTGTCTCTGGTGGATCCTCTCACCCCCCACACCTCTGGTCTGTACCCCAGTTCTTGTGTGCATAAATAAATAAATCTTAAAAAAATATATAAACAAGTCTGTCCAGTAAGTGGGTCATTTAGTCAAGTTTCTCACCAAGACTTATTGAACCAAGTCCTCGTCCGGGCTTTGGGGGCCTGGCTGTGAATGAAGTGCGCAGATGTGTGCTGTCAGGGAGACAGTGAGTGAGGCAAGCCTGGGCATGTACGGGAGACGGGCAGAGGTGAGCAAGGAGAGAGACGCACATGCGCCCATGGGAGGGAGGGGCAGGGAGAGTGCGTGTGCCAGGCACTGTTTAGGTGCCGGGGAGGGGCGAGGGAAAGTTCCACTCTGGAGCCCGTTTCCACAGACACAACAAGCGCCCAGGCAAGCGTGTGCATCGCCCCAGAGAGACAAGCGCTACGCAGAGAAGGAAGCAGGGGTGGGGGGGCCTCAGGTGTCCTGTCTGGTTCATCGAACACCTGCAAAGGCCCCCCCGGCGTGCCACAGGCTGGGTGGTGGCCACGCTGGCCGCCAGGAGTGTGCGGTCTGTGACCCCAGGGAACAACCTGGCTCCCTGAGCGCCTCCACCTGTGTCCCCCCACTGGTTCTGTCCTTCCTTTGGCTCTGGTCCAGCTGTCCTCCCGGGGGGGCCCCGAGTGCCTGACCCCAAAGCACCCCACAGGGTGCAGGAGTGTGTGTGTGCATGAGTGTGCACTGGGTGTGTGTATGGGCATGAGTGTGCACTGGGTGTGTGTGTGGGCATGAGTGTGCGCTGGGTGTGTGTGTGGGCATGAGTGTGCGCTGGGTGTGTGTGTGCATGAGTGTGCGCTGGGTGTGTGTGCATGAGTGTGCGCTGGGTGTGTGTGTGGGCATGAGTGTGCGCTGGGTGTGTGTGTGGGCATGAGTGTGCGCTGGGTGTGTGTGTGGGCATGAGTGTGCGCTGGGTGTGTGTGTGCATGAGTGTGCGCTGGGTGTGTGTGTGCATGCATCTACAGGAGTGCGTGAGGAGGGCGAGGGCCACCCCCAGGCCATGCCTCGCCTGCCTGCGAGTCCTCAGGCTCTCTGTGACCCTTACTCTCTGCTCTTTGGGGAATTTGTTTATTTAGAGAAGATGAGGATTCTTTCTCATGCAACTCTTCAGCCCTCTGACCCACTCTGGCTCAGAAAGCAGGAAGCTGCAGGGACAATTACTCTGAGAAGGAACAAATACTTCTGCCCTTTTATCTTGCAGCCTCCCTGCCCCCTCCACTAATCCTGCCTTCTAACAGCAACTACCTCTGGGCGGGCGTCCAGCCAAGAATCTGGCCAGGATTCTGCAACAGGTGGGGAGCTGGGGGAGCCTGGTGTGTGGGCGGGGACCCCCGTGTGTCTTCCCGGTGCTCAGCACAGGGCGTGGCACTGTTGAACGAGTGAGCAAATACAGGCCAGATGCAGCAAATACAGGCCAGATGTAGAACTCGGGGTTGCCCCGGGAGCGAACCCCATCACCTGCCACAGAACATAAGCATGTACCCCTCTCCGCGGCCCCTGCTCTTGGCCACCAGCAACCAGGACACGCTCGTGCTAGGTGCTTGGCCAACGGCCAGCGTCCAGGACAGCCGGCGGGCTGCCAAGCCCGTCCTTCACCCCGCGCTCAGCCCGGCGCTCTGCTGTTTGGCTGGGAAGGCCTCTCTGAGGGCAGAGGAAGCCTTCCTCTCTGAGGGAGGCTGACCCACTTGGCCCTGTCTGCAGGGAAGATCCCAAGCCCTCGGCCGAAATGCCCCGTGCTCTCGTTTCACGAGGCAGATGGGACAGAATATTCCTGGATTCCAGGAAACTTGGGGCTCTGGGAACCACCAAACCCCATGGGCAGCTGACCACAGCTGCTGGGGTGCATCCCAGCCTCGGGGATGGACCTGACAATTTTGAGGGTCACCTGGTGGAGGCTGTTCTCACCCGAACCACACGCCCCCATTGATGAGCTGTGGACGTCTGTCCCTGCCGGGCCAGCCCTGACTGTTCCCCGGAGACCTCGTGCCGCAGAGGGAAGCCTCTGGGCCCGGCAGCGTCACATCTTAGAGCTTGTTCTGCATACGTTGAAGGATAATCCAGCCTCGTGTGAGGGCAAAAATAGTGACCTCAGCGCCCATCAGCAGGGGAGCGGTTGGAAAAAGAGACACAATGGAGCTCTAAGCGGCCAGGAAAGAATGAGGCCCACCTGTCCATGCTTGCTGGAAAGAGGTTATGCAGGAGGAAGCAAACTGCAGGTGTGTGCCCCAGTGCTGTCATTTTGCTAAGCTGTCATCTAGTGATGCACGCCCAGACAGGTGTGCGTGTGCTTTCTCAGTGGCTGGTGACACAGCAGCCTCCCTGAGGCCAGTAAGATCACACCCGAACCTGGGGAACAGTTCATGACCCCCATATCAAGGTGCTGGCATCTGTCACCTCCGGGCCCTGGGAAGGGAGGGACAGGACAGCTGATGTCTACTGGATGCGTTTCATACCAGCAAGCCGTTGTTTGGGGGCTTAGAATGAAGCTGTTTCAAAAGCAAAGGAATCCACCCCGGGCTCTTAGCGCATCTTCCTGCTGCCCGGGAGGGGTGTCCGCTCACCTGCTGGCCGGCCAGGAAGACGTCGGTTTGGGCTGGGTCAATCTGCACCGAGATGTCACATGTCTGGGCCGTATCCGGGGGCTTCTGTTCCTTCTCCTTGTGCCGCTGGGGTTTGTGCTTCTCTTGTGAGGTCCTAGAGTTGGGGAGATGGACCACGGGCAGTGGGATGGGTGGGACCACCAGGTTCTGGGGCCACCTCTGCCCTCACTGGCCCAGCGGGAAAAGGTGCTCCATGATGTCCTCAAGCCTCGAGTGTCCTGCCCACGGATTTCTAGAGGGCTTAGTCTGGTGGATGCAAAGGGCAGAGGCCAGGGCCGCCGGCGCCTGCCCGTCCTGGCTGTCCAGCTGGGCTTGCGCGGCCCCCATGGAAGCATTTACCGCATCCACTAATCCCGGCAGGTCTAAACGCTGGGCCTTCTGTTTCTCCTAACGGTCCCACAAGTGGGAAATCTCGCTCCACGAGGCAGGGCTACATGAGACATCAATTTTCCTTAGATTTTCTTGGGCAAGACCTACTCAGGTCAAAATATGGATAGTGATATGGAAATGCACAGCCCTGTGTGCTTTGAAGATTGACCCAAGGGCCAAAGGTATTTCATTTTTATTTCAAGCTGACCTCTGACCCCTCCAGTTTATATAATGGTCTGATGAACACTTGTTAGGTTCCCTGATTGTCAGGCCCTGCATGATGCTGGAGGGTCAATATCGCGCCTGGGTCTGAGGCCTATGGAGACCCTGCCGTGCGAGGAGTGCTAGCTCGACAGAGTGCAGGGACTGAGGGGCCCCAGGCAGAGCAGAGCCCTTGGCTACGTTGGGTGATGACAATTGATGGAAGGCTTCCTGGAGGAAGTAGCATTTGAGTTGAGACCTGTCATCTGGAATATTGGGCAGGAGTATTTAAGAAGCACAGAACTAATCAAAAGCCTGTTTTAATGGATGAGGCTGAGAAGCAATGAAACACATGCCATCCATTCATTCACTCATTCTTCCAGTCCCCTCCATTCAACTCCTCAGCTGGCATTTACAAAGCACCCCCTGCCCCTCGTGCAAAGCCCCTGGGCCCTGCAGTGTGCCCGGGACACCACGTACCTGAGCACCTCCTTGAGGACCTGCATTTCCCGGTCCTTCCTTTCCACCAGACTGGTCAACTGTTCGATCTTTTCCTTGAGCCCTTTCAGCTCTCTGCTTTGTTGCTGGACCAGGGCCACGTTCCGCTCCAGTTCTATCTTCTGCTTCTCAGTAAGCTCTCCTGGGAGGGAGAGGAAAGCGGCTGGGGTCTCCCACCTGGGTCTCCGCTGGGGCTGTGGCCCATCTGCCAGGCCTGAGAAGCTGGAGGTGGGTCTGCCCTCCAGGAATTCTTAGGGGCCTTAGTAAGGGCCAGGCGGTCTGCTGGCATCTCTGCAAACAACAGCAAAATAGCTGCCAATACCATCTGCCAGGGCCACTGCTCCACCTCACCTGTGGACAGGATACAGTGAGGCCTCCTGGGGGTCCATGTGTGTTGGGCTCTCGGCCAGCTTGGCCGCCTGCTTCTCTGTTTGCCTCAGGATGTTCTGAGGCCCCTGCAGCCTGCTCTGCTCACCTGTCTGGCGGTGACAGGTGGGCACAAACCAGCTCCCCGACCCTCAGGTGGATACCCCAGAGGCGTGGGGCCCGTCCTGCACCCTAGCATTTCCCTGGGGAGTTAAGCCCGCCGCCCACACGCCCTGACTGAGCACAGCAGGTGTTCGCCTTCTCCCACCTTCCTGTATCAGTCCCCTCTTCCCCGCTGCTGTTTCCTGGGGTGACCTCTCAACCAACCTGCCTGCCGAGGGATTCTGCTCTCTGGGTCTGCTTCTGGGGGAGACCCCACCGGAGACACCTGCATTCCCTTGAACACCCAAAGCCGCCCTACTAAGGGTTACTGTTAACGCCCCACTTCACAGATGGCAGAAACTGCTCAGGGAGGTAAAGTGACTTGTTCAAGGTCACATCTTTCATGAATGACAGAGTCAGGGTGGGGCCAAGGTTTCCTGCTAGAACTGGACACTGCAGCTTCTGCTACACTTGCTCAGCCTTGCATGAGTGGTCATCCTTGGAGAACGTCATCCATAAAAACTGTGGGGCACATTCACAGGGGCAGCCCCAGGGAGCCAACACAGTGAAAGCTTGGGGGAACATGGGGCTCACAATGGCGGCCAGACAAGAAGTGCATCCCCCCACATCCACAGCTCCAGGCTTGTGGCTCCCAGCTCCTGCCTGCTTAGACCTTTGGCTCGATGGAAACTAGGAGCTGGGGAGAAAGGACAGGTGAGAAGCAAGAAGAGGGGGACAGAAATAAGAGGATAGGGAGACGAGAGCGGCAGAGTTAGACTCTTCCGCCTGACGTGTCTCACCCAGCCTGTCTCACCCTGGTCTAGGCGGCCCCATGTCCACATGCACCTACAACAGGTGGTTTGCACTGGAGGCTGGGGAGCTGGAGGGCGTGGCTGCTGCCCTGCCCCGGGCAGACCCGCCAGGGTTTTGTATCCAGGGACAAACGCTGGTGAAAGAGAAAAGGAGGTTCCCCCCAGAGAGAGCTGCATTTGACCAAGGGCTCCTGACCCTGTGGCCGCTAGCCATGGAGCCAGGCCCAGGTCCCGAGGGGCTTGTGCTCAGCCCCAGCGACAGGCCCCGTGAGGGGATGCAGGCCCATTTAGCGCAGGACTCTGCGCCTCGTAAGCCTCGTTTCTCTCCTTTCTCCTAGTGGGCCAAGGACGCCACGAGTCCCGGTGATCGTACGAACCTCTCAGGTCCGACATTCGGCCATGGGCTTCGGTGAGGTCTTTCCTTAGCCTCATGATGATCTCCTGCTGGGAGAGGATTTCCTTCTGAGCCGTCAGTAAATCTGCTCTGAAACCCACAGAAACAGGCAGTCAGTGCCCTCACTCTGGGGGCTCCGAGCGCCTTGAAGGGACCATGTGCAAGGATGCAAGGCGGTGGCTGGCGGCACGGGCGAGCCCAGCACAGCAGGGGCAGAGAGACGCTCTTGGAGAAGTCTCAGACCGAAAATGCGCTTTGCTGCGTCTTCATTTGGAAAAAACACACGGAGGTCGAAGGAAGGGCCCTGGCTGGGTTCTACTCGCACGAAGCCCCTGCCTGCTCAAGCATCCCCCAACGTGAACAGATAAGCGTGTGGATTTCCTGCAAAGAGCATTTGCTCATGATCTCGGGGACTCTTTAAGGATGGAGAAGAGAGAGGAAGTCGGGATGGCTACTGTTCTCACCAGTTTCCTTGATTCCTGATGGGGAGAGGCCCAACGTGAACCAGTGTTCAGGGGACTCTTTGTGGACATGTGGGCCTCAAGGCTCAGATAACCAAGGGGGGGCACAGCGAGGGGGAGATGAGGGCACCCCCGAGTCCACGCCCCAGAAGGTTTGGGACCTCTTCGGTGGACCGTGGGGTGTGTTCCATGGAGGGGCCTGGGATGGCAGGGTGAGGTGCATGACGGGAGTTGAGTGGAAGGGCTGGGTGTGTTCCTGTGCTTTTCGTGGTACTTTTCACAATAGGCAAGCTACGGAAACAACCCAAATGCCCCAAAGTAGATGACTGGGTCAAGCACTGTATATCGTACTATAGATACCCAAAGGAATATTATGCAGCAATCAAAAAAGACAAACACATGCAATTCGCAGCAACATGGATGGCACTAGAAGGGATGATGCTCAACAAAATAGGAGGAATGTAGAGGAACAAATAAGGGACTAAGGAAAAAAATTAATTAGAATAAATTAAAAATCAAAATCAACAGACAACCATGAATCTGAGACATTCCCTAGGAGAAGAGGCAGGAGAAGGGACAAAATGGGTGGGGAGAGCACAAGGGACTGTGGTGACGGTGCACCGGGGATCGGTGATGGGGACTTCACGGGGACGAGAAATACACACTGTACAAAAATGAAAAATAATGTAAAAAAAAAGTCTGGGTGTGTTTCTAGCGGCCCTGGGGAAGTCAGAGAAGCCCGTGTTTGCGCTGGGGCAGCGGGGAGAGCTGTGCTCTTGCGTGTTCCCGAGGGGCAGCCTCAGTCTTGGGGGCAGGCGATACGCCCCTTGCCCGGAGAGCGCAGGCTCCGGGCGCAGGCTTCCAGTGTGGACTCTGGAAGGTCGAGTGTGTGTCTGCCAGGAAGTGAGAAGACAGGCTGGTGATCACAGGGGTGGGAGTAACAGACGTGTGTGTGTGCGTGTGCGTGTGTGTGTGCGTGTGCGTGTGTGTCCCTGTCCTCCACCTCCTACTTGCGGATGAAACTTCAGGACTCAGGTGTCTACAAAGGTGATAAAGTGACCAGAGAAGCATCTCCCCCAGGCCCCGGCAGTCCCAGTCCCAGCGGGAGGAGTCACTAGGGGACTTTTCAAAATATGGAAGCCGGGTGCTTTTGCCTTCTGGGGGCACCCCCCCGCCCCGCCATATTAGATGTCAGGAAGTGGAATTTGGGCCTGGGATCAGGTTAGTGGTTTGCTTTGAGAAACTTTCTGAATCCTCTCTTGGCACCCCACCAGCTCCTTCTTGTTTATACCCAGCTTGGCAGTGGTTTTCTGGAGCTTTCCCTGCCTGGCTATTATTTCTCTAGAAAGTGTCAGTTTCTTGAGGTTCAAAATACGAACTTTTGAATTGGGAGGGGTCCCTATTTAGTCTGACCTCTTAATGAGTAAGCCTGTCCAGGACTCCACTGTCTGGAACCTCCATTATCTGCTTATCACTCCAGGGTTAGGCTTGCCCTCCCCCCTCCAGGAACTTGGGGAGAGCAGCTAATCAGAGTGTTGGCCCGCATTCCCCGGGACTGTGCCTGCAGGTACCCCCTTATCACAGATGTGGAGGCAAAGGGGCAGGGGGGAGGCGTGGCATGCTCAGCTCAGCGTCACACGCACAGCGGTGTGCTGGGACTGAACACAGATCCACCCGGATCTCTCCTTGACACCGGCCTGCCTTGCTAAAGGGCTCGAGATTCAAGCAACAGGGGACGCCCTGACCCCTGACCCCTCCCAGGTCCCAGCGCCGGGCCGGGGCAGGTGCTCACTGCCCCACTCACATCAGGTGGTCGCACATGGAGTCTTTGGCGTTGGCCTCTGGCTGGGGAGCTGCCGGCGGGTCCTGCTGTGTCTCCTCCTTTGGAGCTGAACCAGAAGACGCGTGTCACGACACCCTCATGCACCCGCTGCTCCCTGTCCTTGCCCCGTGCAAATTCATCCTTGCCTCTCCCAGCTCACAGCCCTGCAGCCCCTCCCCTAGGGGACCGCCCCCTGCCCCGCATCCCAGGCTGGGTGCTCCCCTCCCCCGTGTGGGCTTCAGCCCTCATTCCAGGACTTTCCAAGGCAGGGAGCTTCTGTCACTAGCGTGAGGCGCGTCTGCGCTGTGGCAGGCCCTGATCTAAGTGTGGGGTGACAAAGGCATGGTCACCCCTCCTCTTTTTACCTGCAGGTCGGGTTCCTGCTAAAATGTCCTCCCTCTGACCGGGGCTGGGCTCCTGGTGTGTAGTTGGCAGAGGCCAGGGGTGCTGATCAGCACCCCTTAGTGCACAGGACGGCACCCCCACCCGGGAAAATGCAGCCCCAAATGTCGGTGGTGCCCCAGGTTGAGAAGCCTGTCCTAGACCTCTATTTCCAGAACTCTCTGCGAGAGCCCAGCGTCTGCCATCAGAGGTCACCTTGGCCATCTGGGGAGAAGACGTGCTCACAACTCTGAATCTGTTTCAGCCTCTTGTGGGTTTGTTTTTTAAGGGACAAACCCCAGTTGGTTATGAAAGTGCATTAGCTCAAGCCTCTAAGTGCTGATGGCAGAGAAGCGCCTTTGAAAGGCCCGCCTGGGAAGTGTTCCTATGGGAAATATGGTCCCGGCAGGCTGCCCGGACATGCCTCACACCTGTGCCTGTTCATCTTGCAGCTCGGCACAGAGCCGAGTTTGTTTTCGCTACTTCTGTCGGCGGGGCCTTGAGGGCTCCCACTCTTGTCGCGTAACAGGAAGAGTGGGTGCTCCAGAGAATGAGAGGCACAGCCTCTTCCTTCCCCATCAGTCTACAGAGGCCCCCATCAGCAGGACTCCCCGAGCACTGGGGCTTCCTCTGCCGCTTTGCAGACCTACCTGGGTCATTGTCCTTCAGCGTTGCGATCTCCCCTTCGATTTGCTTATGGCGTTCAGTCACTTTTTGGAGTCTTTCTTCCAGACTCACGATGGTCTGTGAGTGCTGCTTGATTTGCTCCTTGTACTGCCTGATTTCTTCTTCAAACTCGTGTTTCTGGGATTCCTGCTTTTCCTGGAGGGTTTTTACTGTCTGCTGTTGCAGATGCATCTGCTCCTCCATCAGGACCTGGGAAAGCAGACACACAGCTGGCGTGACCCTGGGAGCCAGACGGGGTGACAATGACAACAGGCCCCTTTTGTTCCCACAGGTGCTAAACTCAGTCCCACCTCAGGGCCTTTGCACATGCTGTTCCCGCTGCATGGTACACTCTCCCTCAGCTCCTGCAGGACTGAGGCCTTCTTCTGTTCAGGTGTTGACTTTATGTCACCTCCTCTGAGAGGCCCTCCCTGACTGCCATCTGAAGGAGAGACCTTTCTATTCCACCATCCTGTTTTATTTTCTCTGAGGCACTTATGCCACCATCTGAATCATCTTGTTTCTTTGTCACTCCCACGAGGGTGGGAGCTACAGGAGAGCAGACATTTATCTTTTCTGTTTACTGACCTAACACCAGCATCTAGTCTCCTGCCATATAGCACCTGGGCCTATGGGCTCAGGCACATACTCTTTGGGTTCAGGAGTCAACAATGAATGAGTGAAGTTTAGAAGAGTGAAGTGAATAACTTTGCATGCCTTAAAAACAAAATTTCCCTTGGTGACCCCACCTCTTACTGCGATGCCCTCTTGGCCCAGGGCTCTCGTGGGAGCGCTGATCTCAGTGCTCACCCTTGTCCCCTCTGCCTCTCCCCCCACTTCTCAGCTCTCTCCATCACGTCCTGCCCCCACTTCCTGCCGACACACGGGGCCTTGGCCTTGAGTAGGTAAATTCACGCCCATGTGGTTTCAATGGTCACGCCAGTGAGCTGCCTTCCAGTCCAGACAGTCTGTATTGCTTTCTCCCCCAAATATACTGTACCGTCAAAAGTTGGGGGAACTTTTGTACTTCGATAGCCCATTCCCATGTCGTATCAAGTCTTCATCTTCTTCAGAAGAGGGTCCCTCCCCCACAAAGGGGCCCCTCTCCCCATCCCGTCTTTCCACCCTATGCCGCCGTACGCCTCCATCTCCCCGGCACCCGGCCCGAAGCTGGCCTGCGTCCAACGGCTCTCCTGCTCCTCGGCGCCCCTTCCCGTCCATCGGTTTCAGGCCCTTTCTCCACCTCTCTTGTGACTCTCTGTGGCCACCCCTTCCTCCCGCCTCCTCTGCCAGCCTGCAGGTCCTGATGGTTCAACGATGGCACCACAACCACCTGCAGCGCCCCGAGCTGCTCCCCCCGACGCCAGGTGCTCTCCAACCCGCTGTGCCCTTGTGCCAGAGGGGTCCTCACTGCCCCTCGCCCACAAGGCTGCATGTGGAGGTCTGCATGCATGAGTAAGGCAGTCAGGGTCCGACTGTGGGCCTTGAATGCCGAGCCGAAACCTGAAAACATCTTCATGTCTGCGGAACAGCCACTGGGCGCTGAATTCTGGGGCTTGTCAGTCCTGCGCGTCCCGTCAGCACCCCATGTTGTAATGCCCTGGAGACAGCCATCTTAGCCTTTGCTTATCCTGCTCAGTCATGCTTCTCAACAGGGGGTGACCCTACCCCCAACCCTCATGCACCTCCTCACCCAGGACATTTGGCAAAGTCTGAAGAGACCCTGTACCTGCTGCTAAACATCCTTCACCCCGGGGCCTCCCTGGTGGCGCAGTGGGTTGAGCAGCACACTATGAGGTGGGCCACAGTCACTGCGGCACGAGTTCGATCCCTGCTGCCGGCCGGGGAGGTAACCCACATGGCAAGGCAGGCCTCTCCTGCCTCGCCCACCCGCTGCTCCCCTCAGCAGTGTGTTTCGGTTAATCTGCCTGTTCTGTTTCCCACTCTGTCTCTGGTGAATCCTCTCACCTCCCGCAACTCTGGCCTGTACCCCAGTGAGAGGATTCACCACAGAGAACAGGGAGCAGAACAGGCAGATCAACAGAAGTACACTGCTGAGGGGAGCAGCGGGCACAGCAGGAGAGGTCTGCCGCACCATGTGGGTCCCCCGCCTGGCCGGCAGCAGGGATCGAACTGGTGCTACAGTGGCTGTGGTTTGCTTCATAGTGCCGTTGCTTAACCCACTGCGCCACCAGGGAGGCCCCAAATAAATAAATCTTTAGGAAGAAAAAACCCAAAACAAAACATCCTTCACCCCACGAGAAAGAGTTACCCCAACAGAGACTCCCTGCTGGTGCAAGGGGTTAAGTGCCACACTGTGGGGCTTCCGCAGCCACTGCAGTGCGAGTTCAATCCCCAGCCAGGGAGGGGACCCACATGGTGCAACAGACCTCTCCTGCCCCACCTGCTGCTGCCCTCAGCAGTGTGTTTCAGTCCATCTGCCTGTTCTGCTCCCCATTCTGTCTCTGGTGACTCCTCTCACCACCCCAGCTGTACCCCAGCTCTTGTTTGCATAAATAAAAAATCTTTAAAAGTTACCCCAACAGCACTGAGGCTGAGACCCCCCTGGCTGAAACCACAGGTTCCCATGTGATGTGATGGTGCATCAAGGAGAAACACTCCACCTGCAAGCACCGACTCACCATTCTCGTCTTGGCAGTTTCCAGCTCGGCCAATGTCTCCTTTAGCTTCAGCGCGAGGCCCTCTGCCTTAAGACTCTCAGTCATCTTTGTTTTCTGAGTCTCTTCCACCATGGCCAGTGCATCATTTAATTTATTATTTAAGACATCTTCTTTTTGCTCTTTTAAATCTATTTCCTAGACAAAAAGCAAATGTCAGGTAAACAATACAGGAATATTTGCCCCAACTTCCTCCGCCCCCCTTTTCAGAGAGCGAGGGAGGGTCTTTTTCTCTTTCTGTAGATTCTTTGCAAGTACAAACTCCCGGAATCCTCTGGAAGGTTCCCGTGATTCTAGAACTCCTTTTTTTATATCCAGCTGAGATCTGGTGATTTCTGGTTTCTGAGCTCAGTTCTGTCACTTGGAGCTCATTGAGTTTTCTCTTTTATGAGACAGCCCTTTAAATATTTGAGGAGGGCTGTCATCTCTCTCTCTAAATCTATTTTCCAGGATAAGTGAGCTGAGTCCCTTCATCAGAGGACACTTCCCTGCGTGGCTGCCAGTCTGGGAAGGCCCCTGCCCCCTCACCCCACCCCCAACCCCCAGTCCTGGAGCATCCAGCCCTGTTCCCTGGAGTGCATTCTTGCAGTCTTTGTCAAAATTCTCCTCTCCAGGGGCCTCCCTGGTGGCGCAGCAGGTTGAGCGCCACACTGTGAAGCTTCCGCGGCCACTGCAGTATGAGTGGGATGCTCGGCCAGGGAGGGGAACCACATGGCGCAGCAGACCTCTCCTGCCTCGCCCGCTGCTCCCCTCAGCAGTGTGTTTCAGTCCATCTGCCTGTTCTGCTCCCCACTCTGTCTCTGGCGAGTCCTCTCACCTCCCTTGACTCTGGCCTGTACTCCAGCTCTTGTGTGCATAAATAATAAATCTTTAAAAAAGAATTCTCCTCTCCTCCTTGAGTCCCTCCTCAAATAATGTGGGGTGTGGGTACAGTGACCAGTCCTGAGCTGGGGGCTTTATGAGCTTTATTTATTTGACCTTATAAATAAATAACTAAATTTATAAATAAATACTTATGTTCACTTTGGGGGTTACATTTTTGCTTTTCCATTGCTCTGACCCACTCTATCGGACCTTATTATTTTTTTTTCAAAGATTTATTTATTTATGCATACAAGCACTGGGGTACAGGCCAGAGGTGTGGGGGGGTGAGAGGATTCACCACAGAGAGCGGGGAGCAGAACAGGCAGATCAACAGAAGA
>JAGFMF010012255.1:6879005-6946779 GCA_019455555.1 Galemys pyrenaicus | reverse complement strand
CTCCCTGGCCGGCAGCAGGGATCGAACTCATGCTGCAAGTGGCTGCGGTCTGCTTCATAGTGCGGTGCTCAACCCACTGCGCCACCAGGGGAGGCCCCTCGTCTACATTTTCTTTAGGGAACATATATTATTTGGCAAGAGAGAAAAATTACTGGAAATGGTTCTTGGGAATGCAGTGCTGGGGGTGGGGTGAGAGTGGGGTGCATGATCCTGGGGAAAAGTCCATCTTCCCACTGCTTTAGCACAGCACCTGGGTCTCTGCCTTGTCCAGCTGTGCACATGCCCCCCCCCCAGGCATTTCCCCAAGGCCAAGTCTGTTTAAGAACGCCCAGTCCCCACCTACCCCCGAGGGCCTTCTGCACCCGAGCAGGGTTCTTTCCCTCCAGTGCGCTGTGTCCCTTGGCATCTCACAAATAAAAATGCTGCTGCCGCCTTGGAGCCCATGGGTGCCAGGCTCTGTGCTCCAGACGCATGAGCACATCTCACCTGCCACCCCATGCATCTGCCCAGAAACCCCGGTTTTACAGGTGGGGGGCACAGAGGCCGAACCTGGGGCCGTGAGAGGACAAGTCACGCACAGTCATGCCACCGGGGAGCAGAGCTGCCCGACAGATGCCAGACCCGCTTCCCCGTCCTCCCACTCACACCCGAATACGCTCGTGCAGAGGTGGGCACAGAGCTGCCACACCACCCAGCCGGAGCCCGTGCCGGGCGGCCAGCACTGTCCCTTCTGCATGAGGGATGGCCTTGGGGCAGCCGCTGACCACAGCGTGGGCCCCACCCGAACAAGGCTGCTCTGTGCAGGCGCTGCCTGGACTCTGACCTCCTGCCTGGTGGATGTGGCCAGCTCCCTGTGGTCTCTACCTGGCTGCTGCACCAGCCCCGGCCCTCGCCCCTGGACTCTGGCCTCCTCCTGGCAGGTGTCTCACAATGAGTTCCTGACGCCTCAGACAAACCTCAGGGCGGTTCTGTCTCCACCCACTCCTCAGAGGAGGGCAGGTCCCGCCCAGCGCGCCCCGCATGTGGGGACAGTGCTGGGGTGAGAGCTGGCAGCGGCACTTTCAGCCCCGAGCTCCCTGCCTGTGGGCCGCCCTCTCGCCCACCCCACGGGGTGTGGCCTGGAGCCACTCTGGCTCCGTGTTCCTGGCTGTCTGTGCCTCCGCCCCAGGAGGGCATCGCTGATCGTTGTGGGTACGTTGGTGCCGCCCAGTAGGGCCTGGCCCGCTTCTGGCGCTCAGTGAATACTTGTGCGCGGATGAAGGAAACCCCTCAAAGCCTAGTGCCGTCAGCTCGGCTTCTGGAAGAGCCACTTGGGCTGGCACAGGCCTGTCTGTGCCTCCACCATCCCTGGAGCCCGGAGCTGGCTCACCTGGTGCCTGTCTCCCTGGCTCCCCGGTGCCCCCCAGCCCTTCTTTGTCTCCCACAGGGCGGCTTGAGCATCGGGGCCCAGCTGGCTAGCACCCCTCCCTGGCCTTCCTGTCAAGGGGACTGTTAGGGGGACTGACCAGATGCCAGACAGGGCCGTCTCCAGGGGGCACCTCGGTCCCCCAGGCAGGAAGCAGGGCAGGCGACATGGAGGGCCCTCTTCCAGCAGGCGCAGCTCTAAATAACGTGCACGCACACTCACACTCACACACACACGCACTCACACTCACATTCACACGCGAGCACACACGCTCACACTCACACATGCACTTACACTTTCACATGCACACACAGACACACACATTCACATGTACACTCACACTCACACACACGCACTCACACTCACTCTCACATGTGCACACACGCTCACACTCACACATGTACTTACACTTTCACATGCACACACACATACAGACACACATTCACATGTACACTCACTCACACACACACTCACACTCACATTCACATGTGCGCACACGCTCACACTCACACATGCACTTACACTTTCACATGCACACACACATACAGACACACACATTCACATGTACACTCACACACACACACTCACTCACACTCACATGCGCGCACACACACTCACACGCACACATGCACTTACACTTTCACACACACACACACACTCACATGTACACTCACACACATGCACTCACACTCACATTCACATGTGCGTACACACGCTCACACACATGCACTTACACTTTCACATGCACACACAGACACACACATTCACACGTACACTCACACACACATTCACATGTGCGCACACATGCTCACACTCACACATGCACTTACACTTTCACATGCACACACATAGACACACATTCACATGTACACTCACACACTCACATNATTCACATGTGCGCACACATGCTCACACTCACTCATGCACTTACACTTTCACATGCACACACATAGACACACATTCACATGTACACTCACACACTCACATTCACATGTGCGTACACACGCTCACACTCACACATGCACTTACACTTTCACATGCACACACATACAGACACACACATTCACATGTACACTCACTCACACATTCACAGGCGCGCGCACACGCTCACACTCACATGCACTTACACTTTCACATGCACACACATACAGACACACATTCACATGTACACTCACACACACGCACTCACACTCTCACATGCGCGCACACACGCTCACACTCACACATGCACTTACACTTTCACATGCACACACACATACAGACACACACATTCACATGTACACTCACACACACACACACTCACACTCACATTCACATGTGCGCACACGCTCACACTCACACATGCACTTACACTTTCACATGCACACACATTCACATGTACACTCACACTCACACATTCACATGCGCACGCACACGCTCACACACACTTACACCTTCACATGCACACACACAGACACACACATTCACATGTACACTCACACACACACGCAATCCCAGGAATCGGCATAGTCACCGTCCCATTTCACAGCCGGGCACACTGAGGCACAGCAGGCTGCCCGCCCTGCCCTGTCGCACAATTCCTGGGTCGCATGAGGTGGTGTTGGCCACTCACTGGAGGTGCTGCCTCTGCCTCTTCATGCCACGCTCTACGCCAGGGCCTGGACCGGTGGCCTGTGTCTGCGGGGACCTCCGTCCAGAGCGGTGCTGGTGGCTCGGCCCCCACCCCCCGTTCTTTGTGGTCCCCGTACCTCTTTTTGCTGGGTTAAGTGGTTCTCCAGGTCTTGCACTTTCCGTTTCTCCATCTCTAAGGCTTCCTTTGCTTTTTTCTTCTCCTGTGCCAGGTTGTTCTCTGAAGCCTGCAAATCAACAGCCAGTGTCTTTGGGTGCTGTACGAGGAGGAGGAAGGGGAGGAGGGGGAGGAGGGGAGCAGAGAGAGGGGTAGGAGGACAGCTGTCCATGAGGCTGCACCCCAGGACAGTGAACAGGCTAATCCCTGGGGTGGTCTGACCTGGAGGGGTGCTGGCACCCCACATTCACAGCAGCTCTGCCGGGGAGTCTGTGCATGGCCCCATCTGCCAGATGGGGACCTGAGGGGGAGGCTGGTTGGGCCGGGGCTGCAGTGAGCCTGGGGCAGAGCCGGCATGGAGATGGGCTCCGGGGGAAGCCGGGCCGGCAGCGGGAGCCTGGCCTGTCTTGTTCGCAGCTTGCGCTCTTATCACCGCGCCAGCGGCCTCTCCGATGGGCAGAATCTCATTAACAGTGGGTGCTCCCGTGATTGAAAGACATCGCTTACAGAGAATGGGGCTTCGGGAGGACGGCATCACGAGCTGCACTCCCATTTCTAGAAGGGTGGGGATAATCCCCGGGGAGGACTTCACAGGTTGTAGGCAGGGAAGTACCTGCCGCCCGTCACCAAGAATTTTAGCCAAGAAGCTGCTGTGCTATCTGCTGCTCGGTCAAGTGGCTTCACGCTCACTGCCTTGGAAGGAAGTGGCCACCAGCCCCTGCTTCGAGTCGCTGGGAGAGGGCTGCAGCTTCCACGCTGGTCACCTCCTAAATGCCTGGCTGTCGGCCCCCTGGGTACACTGCGCCTGGTGGCTGGGCCCTGCCCAAAGGACCTGACCTGCCCCTGGCTAAAAGGCGATGGACAAAGGCATTGCAAGCCCAGCACAGACCCCGCTGTCCCGGCACCAGCCCTGCACGGAGCAATCGGGGGGAGTTCACTGCAGCAGGGTCTGGGGAAGCTGGCGTGAGACTTCCAGGCATTTTCGGGTCAACTCCACTGCATCGGCTCTCGCCTACACTTGGGGCTTGCCCTCTGCTTCTCTGTGGTGCCCTGACGGCCCCACGGCTGGCGGACTGTCCAGCGGGACTTGCCCATGGGGTCTGTCCCCATTTACTGCCAAACGCCCAGGCAGGTAACGGCAGTGGGCCCTTCTGGTGCCGCGAACCCAGTAGTGTGGCCTGTGAGTGCCGCGCCCTTAAGATTCACTTGATGATGGGATGGGAGCGCTAATAAAAAAAACATCAGATAACTGAGCTAGCACGGGCTCCGGTGGGACTTTAGCTCTGGTCCCTGGACATGGAAGCACGGAGGGGCTGTGCCAGGCGACGAGGGCTGACGAGGCCCGGGGGAACCCGGCACAGCTGCCCCTTGCCTTTGGGCTGTCCCTGCCACACTTTCCTTAAATCTCTCTCCTGACGTGCCCCATGACCTCGAAAGCTCTAAATTCACGGGCCTCCCCCAGTCCTGTGCTGCTGACCTCTCGGTGGCCTTGGGCCCCTTTGAATCTTTTTGAGACCCTAATCTTCATGGTCCTCCTACCCCCACCCCTGAAAATAACTCAGCACTGCAGTGACACTGCTGATGGGGGCTGCAGAGCGCAGCTGCACAGGGGACCCCAAGTGAGCCCCGCTCCTCTCTGGCGATCAGGCCACACAGCACGCGCTCGGCCCCGCAGTCTCCTCACTTCTCCCTCGGGTGGGTGGGCGCAGGTGCCGTGTGCTGCTCCGGGAGTGAGGCTGGGTAGGGTTGAGCGCAAACCGGTGCTGTAACAGAAGGAGCGGGCAGCGCTACGGCAGAAATTCCATCAGGAAACCGAGCCGCACTCAGAGAGGAGGAGGGAAGTTCTTGATTTACGCCGGTGGGTCTTACCCCAGACTCAGGTCTCGAAGTCTGAGCCCCGAGCGGCTCGGTTACAGAGTGTATACTGACTACAGCTGGTGGCGCCGTCTGAATCAGGCTGCGTGTGGCCTTGAGAGTTATCAGATGTCCCCTGAAACTTTCAGTCCACAGACTGTGTCCCAGCTTCAGCTAACCCACAGGTCGGCCTGAGAGTTTCCACTGCCGCAATCCCAACACGAGCTACCACACTGGCTGAGCAGTGGTCCTGGCTCATGCTTCATTCTACGTTATCTCGAATCCTCACAAGCAGCGCCCGTTAAAGAAAGTATGTATTGAGGGATCTGCTACAGCCCATCGGCAGCCCAGCCAGGGTGTGAACCCAGGTCTCTGGCTGCAAAGCCTGCCCTCTTCACTTCTCCATGCTGCCTTGGGATTGAAGAGCTAGTGAAAGGGATGATGTGGAAAAGACACATGTTGCTGAGGATGCCCATGAGGTAAATATGAGTCAATAATACAATAGAGCTTCCCCCAGAGTCATTCTGAGCACATCAATAGAAGTATAACATCTTCAATGAGGGAGAGGAGAGTCTTGTCCTGGGCCACCAAGTTTGGAGAACTTGTGTTGGTTCTGGCAGCCTCAGTTTAGAAGAAAATAGATGGGTTGTAAAGATCTGATGTGTATAGTGGCCAGAAATGTATAGGCAGACCAAAAATCGAGGAGTCTGCATTTAGTGCAATAGGGATTGGTGGGGATTGTGGCAAATGCTGCTGCTTGGTTCAACTCCAGTCCATTTTGGACAAGTGGAAACAAGGGCCAGCTTTTCTGACTTTTTAAGAGAGGATGGAAATCTGGATTTTTAAATACATTTTGTGAACTTAAGTAAAACACTCTAGGGTCAAACATATCATGTACACAGGCCCTTTTCAGCCAGTCAGCTGCCAGTCTGCAACTCTGGAGAGCAGACCAGGTCAGAGGAGGGGACGAAGGCCAAGTTGCAGTCCTGTGAGGCACGTAAGGAGAAACAAAGGCATTGGGGTCTGGGGAAGAGCAGGGCCCCTATTTCCAAGCTCCTAAAAGGCTGGTGTGTGGAAGTGGGTGGGTCTTGGAGGACCTCCGTGTGTGGGGGCCAATTACTACCTTTTGTGGTTTGAGTCAACTTAACTTATAGGAAGAATTTTTATCAGACCAAGATATCAACATTGGGAGGGAGAAAATTCTTCAGTGGTGGAGCTGAAGGCTGGATGATTTTGGGACTTGATGGAGGATTCATGAAGCCCCAGGACCCCACAATTCCTGTGCTTTGGGACATAATCTTCATGCCAGAGACTGCGATTGTAACAGGGTGGCCCCCATTCAGAGAGGGCAGGCTTAGGGCTTCTGGGTGCTCCTCTCCCTGCCCTATAACACGGTGACAGTCCCAACTTGTCTTCAGGCCCTTCTATGCCTGCATGCTCTCTGCATTTTTCCAAGTCTCAGGGACAACTCTCTGGTTCTTTCCTTGAGTGTCCCAGGATTCTTCTCTAAATAGCCAAGCCGGCCCAAGGAGTAAGGCGAGCTCCCCTGCTCGACCCCCCAGCGGGTTCTGAACTTACTTCCATGAGGCCCACAGGCTGGATTTGGGCCCCAGCCAACTCTGCCTCCCCCAGCTGCATACCTCCTTCTGGCGGGTTAAAAGGTTCTCCAGCTCTTGGACTCTGGTCTGTTCTTCTGCTAATGCTTCTTTTGCTCTGCTTTTCTCTTGAGTAATGCTTTCCTCCAAAGCCTGAAAACCAATGACCATTGTTTCACAGTTACCATGGCAGGAATGTGGACACTGGGCCAGCACCTCATGGCTGAGCTGTTCACAGCTCAGAGCAACCTCGGGGGAGACTTCTGGCAGCCCAGCCCAGGAGCTGAGAACAGGAGCTCAGGAGCCACAGGCCCAGATCAGAGTCCCGGGTCAACTCTTTCTAGCTGCGCAGGCTTGATCTGGGCTCAGGCCGACTCTGTGTCTGAGCTACCTACCTTCTTCTGGCGGGTTAAGCAGTTCTCCAGTTCCTGGACTCTCTTCTGTTCTTCCTCTAATGCTTCTTGCACTTTGTTTTTCTCTTGAGTAATGCTTTCCTCCAAAGCCTGAAAACCAATGACCGTTGTTTCATAGTTACCATGGCAGGAATGTGGACACTGGGCCAGCACCTCATGGCTGAGCTGTTCACAGCTCAGAGCAACCTCGGGGGAGACTTCTGCAGCTTAGCCCAGGAGCTGAGAGCAGGGGCTCAGGAGCCACAGACCAGAGTCCTGGGCCAGTCCTTCCTAGGTCTATAGCTTTGGGCAAGTGTGGAGGGTGGAAACCTGTTTCCCTCCCTATACAATGCTTCCTGCATTTGGGTTGGTATGAAGAGCAAGTGGGATGATGAAGCGCTTGGCACATAACCTCATGAATAAGAATCACTCATTTCTTCTGTCATTGCCACGTTGCAGGGGAAGAAGCAAGCTTAGAGAGATTGAGGAATCCACCCATTTACTCATTCATTACATGAGTAGGGATTTTAACCCTGGTGCATTTGACTCTAGAACCTTGTTGTAAACCAAGGGTTGGCAAACTATGGCTAAATCCGGCCCACCGTCTATTTATTGTAAATAAAGTTTTATTGGAACACCTCCATGTTCATGTTTGTGGCTTAGCTACCTTTACACTGACTGCAACAGCAGAGTTGAGCAGCCACGACAGAGACTGTGCGGCCTGAAAAACTAGACATATACAGCAGGTTCTTGAATGATGTCATTTTGTCCAACTTCATTTCCTTAAACAGTGATGGTAAAAATAAAATCCATTCCTGACTGGGGCCACACTCTGTGCAGTTTGTGGTTTCTCCCCGTGTCTGTGTGGGTACTCTCCAGGGACTCTGGTTCCCCCCACACCCCACATTATGTGCATGTGAGGTTCACTGGCATGTCTCAACTGTCCCAGTCACAGTGTGCGTGTGTGCTCATGTGTGTGTGTGTGCATGCTCATGTGTGTTTGTGCGTGCATGTGCGTGTGTGGGCAAGTGCCCCGAGAGGGAAGGACGTCCGTCCAGGTGGGGCCCTGCCTTGACCACGAGCTGCAGAGATGGGCCCCCGCCACCCTTGACCCTGAACTGGCATAAAAGGGCTGGAAACTGAATCAATGAAGGAATGAAAACAGATCATTGTTTAATGTTAGAAGTGCTTTGGGTTTCTATGCTGCCGTTTGGTGACGTTTTTGTGGTCAGAAATCTGCCTTAGGAACTTAACTCGTTTATCAACAAGTCGAAGGTCAAAGTGGTTTGGTTGATGTGCTTCTGCTTCAAGTGACAGTTTCCAAGAACACATGCATGATGAGTGAGGACTCAGTGTACTATTTTTAGTGTATGTGGGGGAAGTTTGCGGACCCTCTGATGGAAGCAGTGCATGCGCCATTAGCTCAATTATAATGTGGTTAACAGTTCATTATTAAAAAAAAAAAAGATATTAACTGGATAAAGGAACCTGGGATTTCTTACCATTGACACAGAGTCTCCAAACAGGTAGGGCTCAGGAGAAAACTGAGTTAGTGATCTTTTTTATTTTTTAAGAGCTAATTTATTTTTTAGTAGGACTGGGTTGCAGGCCAGAGGTGTGGGGGTGGAAGAGGATTCACCAGAGACAGAGCAGGGAGAAGAATAGGTGGATCTACTGAAACACACCGCTGAAGGGAGCAGCGGGTGAGATAGGAGAGGTCTGCTGCGCCCTGTGGGTCAGTTGCAAGCAAACCACAAACATGAACATGGAGGTGTTCCAATAAAACTTTATTTACAATAAACAGACAGATCACCTGGTTGGGGATCGAACTCGTGCTGCAGCAGTGACAGTGCTGAGACTTAATCCCTAGCTACCAGGGAGGCCCTGTGTTAATCTTTGACATGTGGGCTTCTAGAAAGGGGTGGGGTGCCAGTGTCTGCTATGGTAAAACTGGGCCTGGTGCCAAGGTCTGGGCTGGCACTTTCCGACAAGTCTCAGGGGTCAGGCTGGTCAGCAGCGGTGTCTGGGGAACGGTGACCCTTCCTGGAGCAGTGATGACCACCAGCAGGTCACTGTCAGGGAGAGTGACGCTGCCTCCCCTCTCCGCAAGGGGGTTGTGCCCTAAGGTTTGCTCTGTTTCAAGGGGCTTTGAAACCAGCCCTCTGAAACAGTCTGCTAGGGAGGCTGCAGCAAGTGGGCATCTGGCAGGCTCAGGCTGGAGCCCAAAGAATGTGGAACAGGGACGTGCCACACACCCACCAGGGAGAACATCAACCCCAAATTAAAAATAAAAGATGACATTTGGAAATGGAGAAGTGAATAAGAGAGGTGTGAGGAAGGAGGTGGGGAGTTGGTGAAGGTTTTGGAGATTTCTAGGTTTTTTGCTGGTCTCCCCCTCTGACTTGGGGCCCCGGGGGATCTGGTCCTCCTGTCCTGAGTGGGTGGGAGAAGGGGCCACCCTCTGGAAGAGCCTGGGAACACCTACGAATCCCAGGCACAGACCACACCCTCACTCCATTACACCAGAGCCCGGGGGTGCAGGGGAAGACACACGGCATTAGCTCTCTGGTTTCCTAAATGCCAAAGCCCTGAACTGCTGAGCTGGGACCCTGGGGACAAGGTGGCTAAAGACATCACAGGTCCCTGAGTATCAAAAAGGACCCACGCTGGGGCCATGATGAGAACTGGCGCATTAAGTGCCGTTTCTGGCCCTTCTCCAGAGATCCTGACTAAAGGCGACTGGGTGGGGGCCCAAGGCTTGTCGTTTAAACAAGCACCCAGCTGGTTCTTATCAGGCACATTTGGGAAAAGCTTCCTTTAAGATTTTGCTGCTGAAAATGTGGTCGGGACTCCCGTGCTGCCTGTCCCAGCTGGGAGCTTGTGGAAATACAGAGCCTGGACTTGGCCAGCAGAAGCTGCATTTTAACCACATCCCAGGTAATTCACGGCACTTTAAGTTAGAGAGAAAGCACACTAAAGAATAGTCTCTCATTGCTTTGGTTTCTAGAAATGAAAGCAATTTTGGTTATTTGTTTCCCCCTGGTATGTAGAAAGAGAAAGCAAAGGACTGAAATAGGTGAAGTTAGTCTTGCACGTTCTTGGAAGCAGTTTCTCCGTTGCACACCGGGACCTGTAGCAACGCTCCACTCGGATTTGCAAAATCAAATGCAGCATATCAACAAAGAGGATAGTCACTCCCAGAAATTCCAACAGCCTGCCGCTGCAGGCTGATTCTCCTCTGGGCTTGCGAACTTAAGCTGCAACGTTATTCACACGCTTCATTCATTTGTTCCTTGGCACTCAACAAGGTTTCTCCACCTAAGTTTGTGCCTTCTGTTCCCACAGAAAAGGCCATTTCAGCAGTTTCTAGTTGTGAAGAAAAGGACAGGACCACCTTACCACCTTTTCTTCTATCAGCCGCTTGATTCTGGCTTTCAGCTTCTCCTCTTGCTGTAGCCTTTCCTTGTTCAGCTTTTCCTTCTCGGCCAGATGCTCCTGTAGCTTTTCTTGCAGCAAGATTTTCTGAGTCTCCTGAGAACTGCTTATCTTGATCTGAAGGGAAAGAAAAGAAAACTGGAGCTGAGAGGGAACAGGAGCAACTAAGGAGTCACTTCCATGTTTTGATTTTTTAATTATTTATGCACAGAAGAGCTGGGTGCAGGTCAGAGGTTCAGGGGGTGAGAGGATTCACCAGAGACAGAGTGGGGAGCAGAACAGGCAGACTGACTGAAACACACTGCTGAGGGGACCAGCAGGGAGGCAGGAGAGGTCTGCTGCACCATTTGGGTCGCCTCCCCGGCTGGGATCAGACTCAGACCACAGCGATGTGAGAGCTGAGACTTGAATCCTGTGCCACTGGAGAGGGCACCTCCATATTTTTCTTTTTCTAAGTAGTTTACCTTTGAGGGGGGTGGACAAAGATTCACACAAAACTTTCTTGAAAACACAGACGAGTTAGGCTTGGCTTAGGCGCTAGTTGGAAAGCAATGGGCATGGTGGTCAAGAACTGATTCTAGATCCAGACAGAGTTTCAGCTCCAGTTCTTTCTAGATGCCTTTCCATTTAGAAAAGGAGGTTAACAATGATCCAAGATCTTAGAGCTGGGAAGACTGAGACGCTGGCAGGCTCTTTGCACAGCGCCAAGCACATAGTAGTGTTGGGGGAAGGGCCGTCCTGAGTGGATGACCAGGTGGGTGTGGACGCCAACCCCCACTCCAGACCACCGGTGTTCCAGACCCACAGACCCGATAACATGATTGTCGAAGAGTGGATCGCTGGGACCTGAGGGTGGAGTTAGGCAGCCAGGCTGGCTATAAAACCAGAGGTGAGCCTTGGGCGCTCTCTTCCTTTGGAGCCATCTCACTTGACTCGGAGCCAGCTCTCAACGCGCCATTGGGTTCCAGCTTGGAAGATCTGGTAGGATATTTACGGATTTGTCTCCCTCTCTTCTCTTTGTGATGTTTCTACTTTACTCCCCTTCTTTTGTAAAATAAAACCCTTTAATAACTTCTGTCGCGTGTGCCTGAAGTTGGGGCTTATTATAAAAGTCTTCTGAGTGCACAGGTGAGGATCCAGTCAGGGAACCCCACTTTATATTAGGGTTGCCCTGTCACAGGTGGTGCTCAGTAAATGGTAGCTAGAGGCGTTGGCTTTTATTTGCTGAGCATCTAAGAAAACGCAGCGAGGGTCAGCAGGTCTGAGCTTTTCCCTGTGTGACATTGAAACGGTCACTCTGAACTTGAGGCTCATGTCTGTGAACTAAGAATGGGCTGGATGAGGGGCTGACGGACCGCTGTCCGCAGGTCAAGCCTGGGCCGCTGGCCATTTTTGCAAATAGATTTTTTTTGTTCCTGTTTTTATTTTTTAAAATTCGTTAATTATAATTTTTAAATTATTTTTATTATTAATTAGCTAATTCATTTTCTGATATTATTGTTTCTCTATTTGTATTTCTGTATTGCGTTTGATGTCGTTTTATCGGAATAGGGCCTTGCCCATCAAGCTTGTTCACTCGTGTCGTCTCGGCTGCTTCTGCTCTACAGATGCGTGACAGCCTGTGTGGCCTGCAGAGCCCAAGATTTTACCATCTGGCTCTTTACATAAAAAATCCTGCAGACCCCGGGACTGGATGACTTCTGTGGCTGCTTGCAATGCGTCACCAACACGCTTCCCTTCTTCCATCCCCATCTTTGGCTATGCAACTTGCAGCACCCCATGCATCCTGCCCCTGACATTGGCCTCAACCGTGTGACCTGCTTGGTCTAGTGGGAGGTTAGCAGAGAACGTGCAAGCAGAAGATCAAGCCTGCTTGCTCTTCTGATGCCTGCTTCCCGTGCCATTGCCATGAGAACACGGCCAGGCTGACCTGTCGGAGGGGGAAAGGCACATGCACGGAGTGGAGCGGCTCCACCGAGACCAGCCTAGAGCTGCGAGGGCGAGGGCCGGCTGACAGCCAGACACGTGGGCAAGCCCATCCAAGGTGGGTGAGCCACCTGGCAGCTGCCCCGGGGCGTGTGAGAGGTGAAGAGGAACGGTGGAATGCGGCTAACACCTCGTGGTTGCTGATTATTACACAGCGAAATGGCAATAGCTGCCAGAATAGGCTCCCCCAGGGGAATTTTGCCTTTAAATTGTAGCCATTATGTAATTTTTGGTAATTTTGCTGCCTGAACACTGGCTAGCTGCACTTCCTCCACTGCATTTAATTAATGCCATTTTTAAGATCTGATGGCACTTACATCTTTTTAGATGTTTTGATTAGAGGAAAACAAGCTTTCTGCCTTTGCCCTTGCCCTCCCGGGACAGTCACAGCCCTGTCTGAGTCTCTTCATGTGCAAATGGAGATATCATTTCACCTTTTCAAGGATGTGAATTAGCTAACAGGATTAAAGTTCACGATGCTATGCAAATGCTGAGGAGTGTCGGAAACTTTCGAAATGACAAGAATACCTGAAGCTCCTGGGTGTGGCTCGTAATTTTCTTATAGTGTTCCAGAAGATATTTCAGGTATGAAGAGAACCCTTAAAAAAACGTGTAAGGAGAAAGTTAGGGATCAACTGAGTTCACCTGCCTTGCCTTTTGGGTAAGGTTTCGTGAAAGTTGACGTAACTGGAGCTGTTTTAAAACAGTGAGTGAGCCACAGCAGAAACACCGTATCTGTCCCCTTTAAATTGAATCAAACCTCTGGACTGGGCCAAACTACCCACATTCCAGGAAGCCAGCAAGAGCAGGCATGTCTGGTTTGAGAGGCCTGATAAGAACGAACATTCACTTGCTGTCACCGGTCACCCCAGCACCTGATCATTTCACCTCCGAGTCTGATGGCAAAGGGGAAGAGGAAGAGAAAAAACAGTGGGTGAACACCAAAGGAGTCGAAACTCCAAACCTTATGCTCCCGACCCGCTGGGAGGGAAGGACAAGGGGAGACACAGGGGGAAGAGCTGCATCTGGAAGAGGGTAGAGTGGGGGAGGAAGAGGGGAGGAGAAAGATGGGTATGAAGAGGAAGGAAGCAGGCGTAATGTGCGTAGCTGGGGCCTCAATCTTTGACACTGCCACTGTCTGAGAATTTCCAGTGGGAAGATGAGAATAATATTATAATGACAGCTATCAAGGATCAAGCACCTGCTGTGTGCCAGACGTCACGCCAGCAGTTCGACACCTGCTATTTTCTAATTGTTATAAAAAAAGCCAGCAAAGGAGTGTGTTTACACTGATCGGTGAGATGACAGGAGCTCAGTAGTCGGTGGGAGGATCAGCACGGAGACCTAGCTCTGTCCCGGACTGCTCTCTTCCAGAGACACTGGAGGCGTGAGCACGAAGGGCTGGATTGGCTAATGCGAAGTGTGAGCTGGGAGAGGTACGTTGCAAGGATACCAAGATGGCACGGTGGCAGTGGCAAGATGGCAATGGTTGACGTTGGCTTGGGTTATAGGAGCCTGGTGTGTGCAGGAATTGTGTGGTTAGACTGGGATGGGAATCTTCTGGAAGAGTTCTGTAGGAAACACATGTGTGGTGGTGTTGACTGGAGAATACTGTGCTAGAAACCAATTTCATGTAATTTTGAGAACCTCCTGGTAGAGTTCTATATGTAGGGCTACAACTGCGACCTATGACGTAGGGGCAAGACCCCATCATGGCAGAATCCGCAGAGGAATTAAAGGGTGAGGAAGTCAAGGATGTTAACAGGAGGATGTGGGGACCTGGCTACATTTCTAGAGTTGATGATGAGCTGTAATGATAATCAGGTCCCCCCCTTCGGGGAAGGAGCAATTCTTGATTATATTTCTAGTTAGAAACATTCCTGAAATTTCTATCTTCACTGGTCGGCACACAATAGATCCATGATCAATAATTGTTACACGACCGAGTGAAATCAAGGTCCTCCCTGCAGCCCCCTATGATGGGGCAATACTCTCCCCCATCTTTATATCTTTTCCCCCAGATTTTTCCTTTGTTGGATACTGACACTTTAAAAAACAAACACGGGAGTACACATACATACTGGATCACTGCCTTTTTTTTTTTTAATTTAAAAATACTGCGTATCTTAGATATCTGAGCAAGAACAATTTCATATGGATGCAGGAAAGCCTTTTCTTTGTAACAAAATCTTGTAGAAATGGCCACAAACAACTGAGCTTGCAAAGAAAAATGTGAAGAGTCCTTTCTTTCCCTTATCAAAAGAAGCATGAGAAACCAGGCAGGAGAACTGCAGAATCAGCTTTCATGAGTCCTCAGCTATCTTCTATCTTTCTGGCTGGACCACACAGCCAGTCCTTCACTCATCAGATTTTTAATAATAACCCCCGCTCATGACCCTACTCAACTGTATCTGAAGTAGTTTCCCGCTACATCACTAGGGTTGGATTCTCTGGGATTAACCAACCCAGCTTTGTAGGTGTGCTTGATCTCTTAGGGCAATATTCTAAAAGGCAGAGGGTATGGTGGTGAAGGGCAGGGGTTTTATTTCCAGAACTGGATGGGGTCCCAAGTGTGGCAGTTGGGACTGTCATCGTCAAGACCACAGAGGCCATTGTCAAGACTACGGAGGTCTGGGATGGGTTCTCTGGGCTCCCATGCAATGGAGAGCTCATAACCCACTTGGGGTCCTGGGTAGGGGTGGGGACAGGGTAGGGGTTCTTGTAAAGCCACCGTGGTATAAGTAAATCAAGCTGCACTGCCTGGGCATGTGCCCACTGGGTGCCACGGACACTTAGGTCAAGTTAAACTGACAAGCATTTGCTGCTGCTGCTGACAAGGGTCTCCTAAGGCCTCCTGTGACCAGAGTCCAGAATTGTTTCACGCATTGTGTCATCGAGTTCTCAAACCACCCCATAAGATTTTAGCCCTTTTTTATAAACAGGGAAATGGAGGCATGGAAACAAATGAAGTCACTTGCTCAATCAGCTAGTAAGTGCACAGTTGAGACTCAAACCTGGGCAGCTGGCCCAGAGCCCAAACCATTCTGCTTTAAGCCAGTGGGGCTTGACTTGGGCATGGCTCATGGCATGCACCAGGGGCGGCTCGCTGCAGGGAACAAAACCTCTTAGCTCTGTCTCTGCCCAAATTATTGACAGAACCTGTCCTCAAGGAATTGGGGATGTACCTGCCGCACTCTGGTTCGTCAGAGGGAGTGTGGAGGCACAGAAAACCACACAGATGTTAGGGTCATGATGATGTCCCAGCTGTGTGACCTTGAGCAATTAATGTTCTCGAGTCTCAATTTCCTTACCGACAAAATAAAGACAACGATGTACCCAGTTCATTGGGTTTTGGGGGGGATTAAAAGTAGACAAAGCATACAAGACGCCTAACTGGTAAGTACCCAGGAGATGCTGACTAAACCATGGCTCCTACCCTTCTAGGAACTGTGAGCACAGGAGGCTCTTAGCGGTGTTCATGGATGCTAAAGAGTAACTCGGGACCCCTGATGATCTCAGTAATGGGGCGTAACTTGAATCAACTTATCACGGTGGAATACTCATACAACAGCTCATGAGCCAGTTTGTTCATCTGCAAATGAGGATAATGGCAGCAGCCTCGCAGAGTGGGGTAAGGCTGGACTGAGATAATGTATGGCAGATCCGTAGAACAGCAACTAGAATATGAGCGCCCAGCGATGGATGTTGGCCACCATCAGCACCATCCTCACCTTCACCATCGCCGTCCCTATCCTAGCTGTTATCACCATCATCATGTCACTGTTATCATCGCCATCCTCACCACCATAACCGTCACCGCCATCACACACCCTCCTCCCACCACCATCATAGTCAACACCGTTACTATCTTTACCATCAACATCACCCCCAGCCAACCTCGCCATCACCAACCTCGCCATCATAACCTTTGCTCCTCCTCCCTCTCCTACCCATCCTCCTCCTCCTCTCCTATGTAGATGGCTCTGTGTTAGGAAGCAGTTACAGTCGTAGAGAATACAGAATACTCTTGTTCCTCTCTTTCTTTTAACCTTTTGGGACCCTGTCGTGACATTGCTTGTATTAGAAGATCAGATGCCTTTCACCATTGCCTCCCCCTCCTGCTAGCCCGTTATTACCCTCCATCCTTCTTCTCTGACTTCTTAGAACCAAGTAGCTGTAATCCCAGAATACAGTCTGTGTTTCCCCAGTAGATGTTCCAAAAAGCATTATTTCAAGAGATGTTAGATAGGGTTAAGGGCAGCAAGAAAGAAGACATGTATTTTGGGAGCCCCATATTCTCTATCCTGTTCTTCTGGACCCACAGTGCATTTTAGTACAGCCTTTTCTCAAGTCTCCCGACTCTCTGGATTTAGGGAAAAAGATGGCAGGTCTGAGAAATAGTGCCTGATGCAAGTCTTACTCAGCCTTTCTGGAATTGCTAGCCTGACAGATTAGCCCACAATCCCTATTTCTGTAAGGTAACACATGACCAGACTTACAGACATAGGCTACGGTCACTGGAGCTGTCTTGGAGGGGATCAAATGGTGGGATGGACAGTACGTGCGTGAATGGCTTGACCGCCAGTAGGGCAGATCACGGCCTGTCTTTCAGCTCCAATCTTAGAAGAATAGCTGCAGCTGTGGTCCACGTTTCACCTGATTTCATGCACATTCCAGTCTGCATGATTACAACAGCGACCTGGGGTTGGGAGCCCCTGGGTTTTTGGGGTAAAACCAGCCCCTTCTTTATGCTCTATGTGAAGGGCAGGAGTATTTGTCTTGTCTCTGCTTTTGATTTTTTTTCTTTTTTAAGAACTTTGCATCACCTTCTGGATTGTTTTGGAGACATCCTGGCTGGGGATGTTGAATCAGTAGAGCTGAAAATCACACCTCTATTCTCATTCATTGCTGTAAGAATGTCAAATTCCTAAGCCTCTCTGAAGGGGATCTGGCAAGGAGCATTAACAATCTCTAAATGTGTGGCTCCCCAGGATTTGGCTCTGGATTTTCTCTCTTCTCATTCAGTACTTCCTTTGTAAAGGTTATCACTCATGCCTATGGCTTCCCCGATCCATCTACCCACCCACCCATCTATTCAAACATCTACCCAGGCAAATGTCCAATCATCCATCCATCCTACATCCACTCACCCATCCTACAGGCATTAAGAACCTACTATTTAGTACATCTTCTTCTGGGTTCTGGGGACACACCATTAATATCTAGATAAAACCTTGGCACCCCAACTTGGATGTCCCATAGACACTTCACGCTCATCTTCTTCCTCAAACCTGGTCCTTGTGTTCAGTGTTCTGGACACCCTGATGTAGGTGAAGGAACCACATCTGTCCTTTTATACAGCGGAAACCTGGAGGTCTACAGGCCCTTTTCCCTTCCGATCATATCCAAGTGCACCACAGAGGCCTACTGATGAATCTCTGAAAGGTCCCTGGAATTTTCTCGTTTTCTGTCCCCACTCTTGCCCTCATGTAGACCAACCCCTCTCTTCGACAGCTTCCTAAGAGGTCCCTGGTACTGCTCCAGGTGGCCACCTCCCCACATTTTCCACTTGTGTCCAAGATGGTTGCCTCCAAATGCAAATCTCTTCTAACAGTTCCTTACTTAAAACCTTTCATGGGCTTTTTTCTCACTGGTCCTAGGACAAAGCAACACCCCTGCTGACCTTCCTTGCCAGCCCCGCCCTATCCTGTGTCATTTCTCTTGGCTCCTTACGTTCTTCATAATCTCCACCTCACCCCATGGCTCTCTTTGCCCCAAGTGCTCTCCCTTCCCCTTTCTGGCAAATAACTCCTATGCATCCTGCAATGCCCTGCCCTCCCTGACCAGATCAGAGTCTTGCACTTCTCTGTAGAAATTGTCACCAGGAAAGTTTTATATGTTATTTTTCAATGAAGGCCCACCCTAGATCTTACAGTCACCAAGACCCTAGGTCTTACAGTCACTGAGACCATAAGATCTATGGGGACAGGGATTGCACCCCAAATTTTAAAATTCAAATATGAAGTTGGAGGAATTTTAGTGCCAACATCCATAGGCCTGCAACTTAGATTCCACCCGTTTCTGAGTCCTTTCTGGCCTGTCCAGCACTGTGCCTGGTGTGCAGCAGGCATGAGCTGAATCTTTGTTGGTCAAAGTGTTCCATGTCCTTCTCCCTCCAGGAGAATGAAGACGTGATGGATGTGAGCAAGGGTGTTTCTCAGCATTTCTGCAAGGCCGAAAAACTGGAAACAACCTGAACGCCCCTGACAGGGACTGACTCAATAAATTAGGGTACATCCGCCGTGCCAGGGTTCCTTGTGGTAATGACTCTATTTCTGACGTACCATGGGGAAAAATAGCAAAGAAAATTGGATACAACACTGGTGTGTTTTTGTTTTTTGTAAAACTGAAAAATCAATAAATATGTAGGTAGCACCTACTCTGTGCCAAGTACTGTTCCAAGCGCTCCGCCTAAAACAACGCAGTTTAATTCTCACAGCACCCCGAGGGACAGGCGCTCCTCATTATTCTCATTGCACAGGGGAGAAAACTGAGGCACAGTGAGGCAAGTGACTCGCTTCAAACCACACAGCCATGTCCATGAGAAAACGCCTTGGAGGTTGCACAGAACCTGGAACATCACTGACAAGAGCAACTGTGGGAGGAAACGGACACCACACTCTCACTGCCTGTGGGGATGCAAAATGGCGGCGGCGCTCAGGAAGGCGGCCTGGCAGTTTCTTACAAGGCTAAGAACGCGCTTGTCACACCATCCGCGAGCCGCTGCACCCCTTGGTATTTACCCATAGGAGCTGAAGACTTGTGTGCACACAAAAACCGGCCTGCCAAGTGTCTGCGGCGGCTTTAGTCATAACCACCAAAGCTGGACGCAGCCAAGATGTCCCTTCGCGGGTGGAGGATACATAAACGCGGGGTGAAGACGAGACGTTCTTCAATGCACAGCGAAGCCGCGAAAGACACGGAGAAAGAGGAAATGCTTATTTCTAAGTCAAAAAACCAAATCTGAAAAGTAGTATCAATCCAACTCTGACATTCAGGGAAAAAAAACAAAACTCTGGAGTATGAGAAAATCATGGGCTGTGGAGGACGGGGGGAGCGTGGAGGTGGCAGAAAGGGGTGGCGAGGTGGCGCATGGGGTCGTTTAGGGCAGTGAAACCCCCTGGACGGTGCTCCAGGGCGGATGCTTGGTCCAGACACGGGACGTCATCCACCGCCAGGGGGAACCCGGCCGTACTCGGTGGGCCTGGGTGATAATGGCGGGTCAGTGGAGGGGTAACGTGCCCTCCGGTCAGACTTGATAATAAGGGAGGCTGTGCACGTGTGGAGCTGGGGGCTGTCCAGGAAATCTGCACCTTCCTCTCAATTTTGCTGTGAATCTAAAATTGCTCTTGAAGAAAAAAGTCTGTTAGCATACGTATAGTGGTAGTTACTTCTGAGAGATCGGATTTAGCACCATTTTAATGTAAATTTCCCTTGGCCTCAGTCATGCCTCATTTCCCCCAGTCATCGCATCTCACGTGTGTGTGTGTGTGTGTGCGCACGCATGCGCTTCAAGGAAAATTGCTTCTCGAGTGGAGAAGCTGAGTCAGCCACCAGAAGGGAACACTTGGCCAGGGACCTAGGAAGCCGCCTCAGCAGATGTCCCAGCATGTAAGGTTCTACACGGCATGCTCGAGTCATGCAACGAACAGAGAAAGAGCCCCAGTGACCTTTGTCTGAGCTGGATAACTGGATCCCCAGGTCCTGGAGGAGACGTTCGGTGTCCTCCAGCCAGGACAGCGCCCCCCGCAAGATGTCCAGCGCCACCTTCTGGAGCCCCGACACCGGCGGGCTGGTCTGCAGGTACTGGAGAAAGTCCACCTCCTTCTTCAGATCCTTGCTGCAGCCAGACATGCTCATGCAGACCTGCAGGAAGACGAGACCGTGAGGAGACCAGAGAAGGCCACCAGAAGCAGCCCCGAGGTGACCTGCCAAGAGTCTCACAGCCTTGAAGTGGGCAGGCCCCGCCTGGATTGAATGGCAACTACCGGATTATCTTTCTTTTTTTTTTAAGGATTCATTTATTTATGCATACAAGAGCTGGGGGTACAGGCCAGAGTCCAGGGAGGTAAGAGAATTCACCAGAGATAGAGTGGGGAGCAGAACAGGCGGATCTACTGAAACACTTCTGAGGGGAGCAGCAGGCGAGACAGGAGAGGTCTGCTGTGCCACGTGGGTCCCCTCCCTGGCCGGGGATCGAACTCCCGCTGCTGTGCTGCGGATGCTTCATAGTGCGGTGCTCAACCCGCTGCGGCACCAGGGAGGCCCGCCACCGGGTTATTCTCTTGGGGGGCAGCTTTCACTGATGGATTTTGCACTCTGGCCTGGAATCCTGATGGTCAGAGACCTCAGTTCTAGGGGCATGTGACTAATTCTCAAGTCAAACCACCACGAGCATTCTGACTGGAACAAGAACCAAATCTGGCTGCTTCTGTCCACCCCGTTCCTGCTGAGACCAACGCGCAGGCTGGCCCAAAAGCGGGGTTTCCTGTTGAAGAGTGCTGACGAGTCCGTGTTTGCAGACTCCCCAGATAGCAGCTGCTGGTTTCCAGAGAAAGCAGAAGCAGCTGCCTGCTCAGATAAGCAGTGTCCCTGTGGGGGTTCTCGGGGGATCTGTGGGGGTCCTCGGGGGATCTGTGGGGGTGACCAGACCAGTCCTGGCTCCTCCGGGGACAAAGCCACAGCAGTGAGAATAGCCTTGCACTGTTGTGCTGTGGGAGAAAGTGTGACTCAGGGCCAAGAACGGTCGGCAAGAACGATCCTGGTTTCTCTGTAGAGAAGCTGGGGCTGTTTTCTTGGCCGGCTCGGGGCCTCCTGACGCCAGCACCTGAGTGGGTGCCATTCCCGGGCCATACCAACTCTGCACCTCCATCTTGTTTTTGCCAACAAGACGGGGGTGGGGTGGGATGGCTTGGGGGGGTTGGGAGAGGAAAGCCCAGTGTTTCTGCCCAACCTGCTCCACGGAAGCTGAACCGTTTCCCAAATGAGGGCCCTAACTTGACACCCCGGGGACACCGTGAAGGCAGAGGGAGCACCTGGCAGCTGTCCAAGGACGACTTCAGCCTCTCCACGTTCTCCGTGATCTCCTCCTGCTTGGAGCTGCTGAGCTGGGTCTCCTTCTGGAGGCTCCACTTCCTCTGCTGGAAGTTGATGTTGTCCTCTGTGACCTGGGTGATCTTCTCGATTAACTGGATACACAGAACGAGAGGTTTAAGAGGCAGGTGACTCAGAGGCCTCGGTGCGGCTCTGCAGGGACACGGCCCATCACCCAGACGCTTCCGGGGACCAGAGGTTGCTAGAACTGGAGGTGGTTGACACGAGTTTGTTCCAGATTCTCCTGCCTCAGGGCGATGATTCATAACACAGAGTCTGACACCGTGACCCCGTAAGGAGAAGGCTCCCCTCCTCGAGCCCACAGCAGCCGCCCACGGCATTTCCTCACTGCGCTTTGCCCAGACGGCGGGAAGGAGTAACAGGAGGAAGGACAAGGCAGTCGTGACAGCTGGAGGCCTGCTGTCGCCTTGATCTTTCCTCTTCAGGAGGAACCAGCCAAGACAGGGGTTGGGGGCCAGGCCGCCCCCTTTTCCTGCAGCGCTAACAGAGGTTAAACGCTGTGTCTGGGGACCAGACAGGCCCGAGGGGTTTCGTTTGATTTTCATAGAAACATTTCAAGGGAGTTTAACTGGCTTTTACTTTAAAAGTCAGGAAACCCCATCAAATCAAAACAAATCTTTATGGTGTAGCAACAGTGTGAAAAATAAGTGTGTCTAACAACAACAGAAGCAGATGCTCCTGGGCCGGAACCCCAGATCCCTGGAAAGGAGAGGGGGAGCCCACCCACCTGTTGATCGGTGATGGGTTTGTCCTGGGACGGCTTCACGCGTCCGTAGGTAGCCTTGATGACCTGGCTCCTGAAGTGCTCCAGCTGTGGCACAAAGGGGGAAACTGAGTCAGGGGCAGCCGGGGCACACTTCCATCATCTGGGGGCAGGAGAAGTCAGTTAGGAATCTGCACACCTTTCACGGTCCTGGTGGGCCCGGCAGACCCTCACCTTTCTCTGGATGGAGCGGAATCCGCGGGAGGGAAAAGCACAGCAGGCTTTAATCACCGGGTAGGCCCTTCTGCCTAACCCGACCCGCCCACGTGGTCAGCGCACACACATCCCAAGTCCTCCGAAGTGCCATTTGCTGCCAATTATCCAGTGGGAAGTCTAGGGCCTGGAGCACTCGTCCCTAATTGCTACGCTGGCACCAGACTGTGAAGTAAATCCTGAGGCTGTCAGCCCCAGCCAATTGTGTAATCAGCAGCCGTGCCCAGGGGTCCCTTCTGCATCTTGTGCCTTGGACTGTACGTGTCTCCAGGGATGTCTCTGGACTCATCGCTATTCTCCGGAGTCTGGTACAGTGCCTGGCACCCAGTGCTCTGCAGTGAACTGCTGAAGGTGCACATGGAGGGCCAGGCCTCTGCTTCAGCTCCACCGGCAGTTATTGAGTGCCTCCTTGGTGCTGGCGTGGCAGGTGACAGCTGATGAAACGGATGAATACTGTGGTTCAATCAAATTGGGGCTTATAAGACTACAAGTTCAAGGTGGCCCAGACAACATGACAAATGAGAGGTGATGAAGCCCAACTTTCTCTGGGAATTCACCAACATGCGGCCCTCAGCCTGCGTTTTGGTTCCCTGGCTAAATGTCGTCGAGGACTCTCAAACCCAGTTCTGCAGGGACCGGGAGGGCTACAGAATCAACTTAAAGGTCCACAGGCCCCAGGACACAGGAGCTTACTGTACCCAGGGGCCCTGGGGAGCCAAGCAGAGGGATGAAGCATGTCCTGAGGACCCCGCCCAGCTAGCTCGGTGGAAGCAGCTGGAGCCTCTCCAGGCTGCCCTGGGCTTTCATGGCCACGGGGAGGAACCCAGCTGGCCCACTGAGGAGGCGACTTAAATAGGGGGGGGTCTTGTGAACGACGGTCCCCCACTACCACCAAAGACATGGGGCTGTGTGGGGTGGAGGGACAGTCTCAGGACAGAGGCCCAGTCTTGGGGTCACCTGCCCCGCAGGGAGCAGGGCTGTGGAGGTGAGCAGGTGGGTGGGAGGCCGGGGCAGCAAAGGGGAGCCTCACCCTCCTCTGGTGAATCTAGAGTGTCAGTCTCCCTGGGGTGCTCTGGGTGACTCTGCCTGGAGCCACCGTCAGAAACTGGGCCCTTTCTCAGGTGGCACAGAGCACACCCCCAAGTCAGCATGTGGCGTGGGTACAGAGTGCTGGCTTGGGTGGCAAGGATTGTGGCTCTTCAATATTTTTTGGTGAGAATCCAATGAGTGACATGGCAGAACCCCACTCCCTCCCCCCAAAATCAAAAAGCACAGACACATGTAAATGTAAAACCTTCAATCCCCTAAAGAAGAGGCCGTGGATACCAGGAAGGGGTTCCCTTGGAAGGAGTCGGAGGGGGCCACATTCCAGGGGGTCAGAGGGATTCCCGTTTGTTCTCCTGGGCCTTTGGCCTTAGGTGCCGGCCACAGGCCGAGGGAGGCTGCTGCGTCATCTTGGGCCAGAGCATTGGAGAAAAGGCCGCAGACTGGCCCGGTCAGAGCCCGCTCACCACCCTGCCCAGGGCATTCTCCAGCGGCCCAGGGCTTTGACATCCTGGACGTTGCTTAAGTAAGAAAAGTGTCATTTTCTAATGGACACTGACAGTGACAGCTGCTGGGGGCCCAGAGGAAGAAAATGGTGGTGAATGTCAGGACAAAGTCTGTACTGGTAACTCCACTGGGGGAAGAGGCTCAAACTCCCCGAGAGGGACCGGCATGGCCCGCTAATGGGAGAGACACAGAGCCTGGGTTCGCTGCTCCGTCAGGGCCCTGCAACCACAAATGATGAAAGTGGGCGGCTCCCAGCAGGAGAAGGTTCCACGGCCTCCTCGGGGATGCAGAGGCCACAGAAAGCTTCTGCCTGCAGATAAACGGGAGCGTGAAACCACGGCATCTTCCTCCTCATGTCCCCACCAGCCCACGGCTGCAGACAACCTGGGACACGTGGGCCAGTGGAGGGGCTCCGGAGCCTACCTGCCCTACTGCCCTTTCCAAATTGACTCTAATGAGGTTCTCTCTGTTCCCCATTTCTTGTAGCTGAAGCAATTTCCTTCTGGAATCCTCCTGAAGCTTCTCTTCAACCTGAAATGATGATGAAATCATGTTCTCACTGCTAATGTGATCCTAATGCACTCTGGGGAAATTCTTCCAGGAGGTCTAATGGCCGTGGGGTGGCCTGGAGGGATGGGGGTCCTGCAGCTCATGTGGCAGGGGTCACACTGAGCAGGGATGGGGTGGAGGCAGCCCCCCAAGAGACTAGCCCCTAGGGGAGAGGGCGGAGTCCTGCACTCTGGGTCCAACTCTGTCTGTCCAGGCCTCCAGTCCCAGCCCTGGGACCCTGGGAAAGCCACGCAGGGACTGGGGTTCTCAGCCTCCTATCAAATGGATGATGATACCAGTAAGGGCCCTATAAGGGCACTGGGCATGGCTGTCCATGATAAAAGTGGACAGGAACACCCACCTTGCAAGGTCCTTCTAACAGGACCAGGAACTGACTCGTGATGGGTTAATGTTACTCTTTGGTTTATTATGGTAACTATTTTTCAGCACCACATTTAGCACACTCACTAGAGGAAACTTCTCTGGGAGGTTTGCTAAGCAGCGCTACTAGGAATTGCAGCCTATAACAGGCAGCGTTTTAAGTGGGAAAACTCCTTGCTAGGTGAGTCAATGGAGAGCCTGGGTGCATCCGATGCTACCCTCTGCTGGCCATTATAGGAGTCTGCAGCTGCTCAATTCATTTCCCAAAGACAAATATGGGGCGAGCCTTCGGAACCCAGACTCAGGCACGGTTAGGAAATGGGGCAAATGCTCCTAAATACCCCCAAGCCTCAGAGCCAACTTCAGTGGTCGCCCTGCTCCCTCCCTCCCGCCAGCAGATCCTTCTGCAGACCTGTGCAAGGACCCCAGCCAAGTCCTGAGTGCCTCTGATCTGTGATAATTGGTTGTCCTGACCCTGGTTTATTTCCTTCTGGTACCTCCTTGCTGGTGCTGGGAGTGGGGGTGGGGTGGGGGTTAGCAAGCTGCAGAGCAGCTTTGTCTGGCAGAATCTGCTGTGACACAGATGTCCTGTACCCACAATGACACAGCAGCCACGAGCCACTTCTAGCTACTGAACACTGGTGTGGCCGAGGGGCTGAATTTAAACATTTTAAAATTTTTGGTTATTTTCAAAATAAACAGTCTGATGAGACTTGAGGCTGTGCCTAGTGGTGTATTAGACAAAGCTGGTTTCCCACCTTCCCTTCTCCACTCACTGGCTGTGTGGCTTTGGTCAGTACTTTACTAGTGGCTAGTAGCCTGGAGTTTCTTGTCTGTAACACAAGTCATAGAGCTGTCGTGAGGATGAAAAGAGATGCACTGTTTGGCCTAATGACTAGGACATGAGACACTGTAGCTATCATTTTGCCATCATTACTAATTGAGGATGTAATCGTTATCAGCCCCCTGTTCAGAAGCCTTCAGAAACTCCCTACTACTTACATACTATTCATCCTGAGCACCGCAATTAATACAAAACCCCAAGCCAAAGACTGAAGAAACCCATATGGACTCCAAACTAGGTAGATAAAAACGAATCCAAAACTGGATTAATTCGAATGAAAGTGCTGAAAATCAAGGGAAAGGAAAATCTTAAAAGCAGTGAGAGAAAGCTTATACAAAGGTATGATAGTTATACTTACAGATGGCTTCTAATTAGAAACAAGAGCCAAGAGACAATAGAAAGAGCGACTTAATGCTATTGATAATATGCTGGAAGAAAATCATCACCATGTAGAAGTTAATACTTAGGAAAATTTGTTTTAACAGTGAAAATCTGAAAATGTATATTTAACCCTATAGTCTTTAGGGATACTGCTAAAAAAAGAGTAAAAATAAGAAACACAGTTTAATATTGAATTTTGTTAAGTCAAGATGAATGCTTTGCCTGAAACATTTCCAAGCTAATATAGAGAAAAAGGAATAACAGGAAACAATCAACTTGAAAGAAGTCAAGAAAAGAAAGAAAAAGGGACACAGCACAGATAGCATAACTGGTGCTGAAGAAGGAGATAGATATAAAACCTAACACACCAGCAATTACATTACATATTAATGGACTAAAAGGTAAAGATCATCAAACTGGATTTTATGAAAATGATATGCCATTTAGAAGAGATACATTTAAAGCTTAAAACAAAAAAATATGGAAAATATATGCTATGAAAAGTCTAACCAATAAAACTCACGGGTAGCTGATGGAGCTGTATTAATGACAAGGGTAGGCTGGTTAAAAGATATTGCTAGAAGCACTCTTTACAATAGGTAAGACCTGGAAACAACCTAAATGCCCAAAAAGAGATGAGTGGATCGGGAAGCTGTGGTACATATACACAATGGAATACTAGTCAGCAATCAAAAAAGAAAAACTAGACATATTCATAGGAACATGGATGGAACTGGAAGGGATTATGCTCAGCAAAATAAATCAGAAGACAAAAGAAAAATACCAGATGGTTCCTCCCCTAGGAGGAATATAAGGAAACCAAATAAGGATCAAGGAAAGGAATAAGAACAGCAATAATAATAATAACAATAAAGACACAAAAACCAAAAATGAAAAGACAAGGACAAATTGGGGACACTTGGTGGGGAGGGTGAGGGTAGATGGGAGCACGGGGGACTGAGGTGATGGTACACTGGTGATATGGTGATGGGGAATACATGGGGATTACAATTGATGTCAAATATATATAAATTAAAGGGAAAAAATAGAAAAAAAGATATTGCTAGAGATGAAGAGGGACATTTTAGGATGGCCAAATGTTTTTCCAACAGAAAATATTAAAATTCTCAATTTATATGCACCTAGTAACACAGCCTCAAAATATATAAAGCACAAATTGGCAATACTAAAAGAATACACAAGTCCACAATCAAAATGAGATTTAAAAACATATCTCTCTCAATAAATGACAGAACACACAGACAAAAAAAATTAATGGGAATATTTAAACTTGAACATCATCCTTGGGAAAAATTGATTTAATGGACCAATTCTTTTCTGGATACATTTACAAAGATGATATGAAGGCAATCTAGGGTAGTGGTTACACATGGGGACTTTGGAGTCAGGAAGACCTAGATTCAAATTCTGACCCAACTACTTTATCTGAGGAAACTTTAGTAACTTCCTTTACCTTTGTGTGCCTCAGTTTTTCCAACTGTAAAGGTGGGTTAATACCAGTACTGATCACATGGGGTCACTGTGAGGATGGAGGGAGATGGTGTAAGAGGAGGCACCCACCCAGAGTGGCCCACTGGGCCACACTAGCCTTGCTGTACCTTGCTCTTTTCTCGAAGCGTCTTAGAGATCATGTTCTGCTCATTAGAACTCTTCTTCAACTCATCCTTGAGCTTCTTCATTTCCTTCTCCATGTCTTGGATTTGCTAAAAGAGTTTCAACAACAGGAGGTCAACTTACCTGAAAAAGTCTGAATCTTCATAACTCACTTTAGTGGGTTCATTAAGATGGTCACCTAGTCTGGTATTAGCTTAATTCCTTCCCCGAGGGGAAATTCTGCATCTGAAGGGCTGAATAGACTTTTTTTCAATATAGATACTGAAAGTGCTGAGCAAAAGAATGTGAGTAGTTTCTTTTGAAAATCAGCATGGATCCTGGTTTAAACAGTACAAGACATCCATCAACTCATTTGAGTCTCTTCTCTTGGGTGTACTTTTGGGATCAGCGTAAAAAGGGCCATTTAGAGGACACAGTGGACATTAACTGTGAGAACAGGACAATACAAATCTTCTCGTTCCCTATTTGAGGCAGAGAGCGGAAGTGTCTCAGTGTGGAGAAAAGCATGTTTATACCTCACGTCTAGAGCGATGTGCTTCACAATGGGTGGAAAATGAAAACTGGTTGTGAGCAAGGGTTCAGCTGACTTGGGAAAGGAATATTTTCATTTTGGTTGTCAAAGTAGCATCGTACTTATTTTTGCAGTCACCTTCTATATGTGGCAAAGGATACCTTTCCTTTTTCTCTTATGTTTAAGGATCGGTATAAGATGGGTGTACTTAACTGAAAATACATAAAGACGAATTTTAAAAAGCAACTACTTGATTGTGAAGACACTGATGCACAGACCTGAGAAGGCAAGGACTGGTGGCTGTGCTCAGGGGTTCCTTCCTGAGGGAGTTAAGATTAACAGGAGGTTCTGATGAGACACGTCTGAAAATGGGTATCAATAGAAGAGCTGAATTTGTGCAGTTCTAGAAGCTTCTGGACTCCACGCCTGCAGGTCTGAAGGCTCCAGGTTTTGGTGAGCACCACCACCATGGCCTCAGAAGTGACCACGCCCTCCCTGGAGGCGGCTGGAGTTCAGGGGATCCCAGGCCAGGCCCCACCTTTGCTGTATGACCAGTCTTGCCAAGAGGCCCATTACGTTCCCCTTTTGCTGCCAGGTGAACTGCAGGCTCATGTTATTGTAAAATGGGAGCCTCCAACACACTCACATTGTGGCTCTAAGCACTGGACGTGAGTCATAAGTGGAAGCAGGTATCTAGACTGCTAGATAGACGACGGGACACAGAGGTCTGGCCGTCTCAGGTCCAGTATGGAGGACCAGACTGAACTGCTAGCAGAGGAGGGGGGTCGGGGCCACCCCCTCCCTGCCCTGTCCCCATCCTGAGTCCAGCACCAGGGGAAGCCCCCTTGGCGGCAAGCGTCCAGAGACTCTTGGGAGTCTTTCCCATGGTCTTTTCACTCAGCCCCTCTTTGAGACCAGAGGCAAATCAAAGAATTCTGAGACTTTATTAGCGGAAAAATGACATAAGACACCAGCGCTCATGCCGGGGGCCGTGGCTCCCAGCACGCCCCGAAGTCCACCTCCCAGTGAGGGGGCTGAACTCACAGTTTTACAGAGTCTTAGCTCTTTCTCCTGGCATTCCCGGTGCTCTTTCTGACTATCTTCTCTTTTTAGCTCTTCTTTCAGCACCGAGCACTGTGGAGAAGCAGGGCAACAGAGAAAGCGGCCGCGTCGGCCACGCCTTAGAACACAAGTGGCCTGGACCCCACCTGCCTGACCCTGGGCGGGCTCGTGCGCTGGCTTCTACCGGCCTGAGCTCCAGGCTGCACTTCTCAGCCTTTGCTCGGGAGCTTGAGGCTCTTTCCCTGCCCAGAGGACCCGCGGCAGCCGCCGTGAACCTCCAGATCACCAGCCGAGAAGAAAGCTAGTCATTTGCACCTTGACTCATCCGTCGCACCCATCACACAAACACTGACACATCTCTGGGACCAGGAGTCTAACGTGTGCTTGGAACGCCACGTTTGCAGAAAGGCAAAATGACATTTAGAAAGCTCCTCAGGGTCCCCCTGGCAGTGCAGTGGGTTAGGCAATGCACTATGAAGCAAACCGCGGCCACTGCAGCACGAGTTCGATCCCTGCTGCCAGCCAGGAAGGGGACCCCCATGGCGCAGCAGACCTCTCCTGCCTCGCCCGCTGTTCCCCTCAGCAGTGTGTTTCGGTCAGTCTGCCTGTTCTGCTGCCCGCTCTGTTTCTGGTGAATCCTTTCACCACCCTGGACTCTGGCCTGTACCCCAGCTCTTGTACATATAAATAAAAATCTTTAAAAAAATAAAAAATAAAAAGCTCCTCAGTGGCTTACGTAAGGCCTGTCCTCTTCAGACTGGGGGTTCCGCAGGCACTGAAGGGGGAGGGTGAAGAGGAGCCCTGTCTGCACGCGAACCTCCAAGCTTTCTGCATTGAAGGTGGATCTGAAAACTGTGGGTGCCTGGGAGGGCCCTGAGGCCAAGTGGTTCTGACCCCCCAGAACCCCTGAGGCACTTTTCACTGACCCTCCCAAAGGCAATCCTGCCCAGGCCTGTTTGTTGTTGGGAAAAAACAAACGAACTGAAAATTGGTACTAGAAGGTTCGCTTCACTTGAATGTACATCTTGCTCATTTTGAGCCACCTACATGCTGTATTTCAAAAGCTGCAAACACCTTGGTGGCACATTGCTTTTAGTCTCCCCAGGTGGCCACTCCGTGCTTTGGCCCACTCTGCAGTCTTCCCCCCTACACCCAGGGCCTGGGGTAAAGGAGACTACTGTGTTGTGGGACTCCACTTTATTTGCTCCCCAAACCTCCCCCCAGGCTACAAACAGTGGTGATGAGGTAACACTCACTCTGGAGCTGAGGGCGTCCAGCTGGTGACTCTTTTCTTTGTTCTCACTTTTTAGCTGATTCACCTCCTGCTTTAGCTGTTGGACTTGCTCATCCTTGGCTATCAAGTCTTTCTGCAATGAAGACACTATCCCTGTACCAAAAAAAAAAAAAAAAAAATCACAGCCGTCAAAGGAGTAGGATCACCTCATCCTCACCACCGACGACCTGCTTGTGAGCTGCCCCTTCCCAGCCTGGGCCACCTCTGCAGCTTGCGTGGAACAGAAGAGGTTTATCTCCAAGCATCTCAGAGCTGGTGGGGCTCTGTTCTGGGGCTGGGAGGGCCTAGGCGTTCCTCTCCAGCGGCCGTGAGATGGATGGGCTCGTGGTGGAGCGGATGTGGTGGAGACCGATGCTGGGTGATGGATTCACGCTCCTCTAAGTTTGGAACCATCTCTGCCACTTGTTAGCTTGGGGGTCTGATTACCCCCTTGCGCTGTAACTGCCCAGTGATCGTCAGGGTTAAATGAGATGACAGACATAAAGTGTACAGTGCGTGGCTGAACCTCAGTGTTTGTCAACGTTGCCTATTATTTTTTGTAGAGCCAGCTCCAAAATGGCGGCTGGCTCCCCGCCCGGGGGGATCCCCACCCTTGTCTAGTCCCCTCCCGCCTTGGGAAGTGCAACAGTGGAACTAAGTGTAATAGTGTAACCAAGCTACACTGGAATGTGGCTTCCCAGGCTGGGCTGGGGAAGACACCAAGGTGGCCTTTCTGCTCTCCCTTGGACGGCTCACTCCGCCCAACCCTCCGCCATGCTGTGAGGACGAGCCAGGAGCGCCTGGTGGGAGGAACCAGCCAGGGGAGTCATCCTCTCCGGAGGGGGGCTCCCGCCGCTAGATGGCGGGGTTGCGACCCCAGCCTTGGGGCAGCCCGAGAAAGCACAAGCCAGAACTGAGTCCCCTCGACCCCAAATTCTGAACCACAGAAACGGGTGAGATACTAAATACTGGTTCGGTTTTGCCCACTAACTTGTGAGCTGACTGGTTAGCATCCTGCAGCAGAAGAGGATAAACGCATTGTTGTTTTCTGCGGAGGCGGCGTAGAAAGGGGGTGCAGCTGCACCAGTGGTATGGGGTTATCTCACGGGGTTCTTGGTCGGGGAGGATATGGCTTAGTCATATCGGTACAGCCAAGAAGGCTTGTGAATAAAGAACACCACGGTCAAGAGTTCCACTTTGAAAGTCAGCTCTGTCCGACACAACTAAATCTCTGGGCAACAGGGCGAGCCCTTTGCGGCTTGTCTGAGGGGGATGTGGGAGGGGGCAGCCGGCCCTGTGCATACAGCGGCCTCTCGCTGGAGGCCACGCGCTTTTGGGTGTGAGGATGAGGTTCGCCATTCTGGATGTGGGGAGAGGGAGTGAGCTCCCGGGTCGTTCCCTCTACTATCGTTGGATGGATTTTCCAGCCCACAGATCTGAGCTGACCGGTGCTCCGCTGAAGACTTGAGGGGACCCCGCAGATCGCTGGGGCTCGCTCTCTGGGCAGCCCCCTGCTCCCTGGCTCTTGGCCCCGCAAACGCCAGCTGTGCTGGCCTCTCCAGCCCATCCCCTTGTCTTGGGGCCTGCTGGGAGCAGCCGGCCCCTTCCCGCCTGCCGTCTGTCCCTCTCTGCAGCCAGCAGGCCACAACAGTCCTCGCGGCCTGTTCTCTGGGGGTGCCATGTGCTGCTTGGGGCCCAGAGTGTGAAAACCACATGCTGAGATCTTTGTTCTGCTTGTTGCTTCTTGGCTGTCTCAGGCCGCAGGTACATCCAGCCCCCCTGTCAGTGCACCCCGGGACCCTGCCTTGCTCATCATGGAAGCCGGGGTGCGATGGCCCCTGTCACCACTGCTCCCTGAGTGGCTGCCATGAGCAAGGCCCCTGTGGACCCACCACAGACTCCAGTGGAAGCCGGAAGTGAGCCACTGAGACTTGGGGGCCATCCGTCCCACCGCTTCCATGATCCAGAGCTACCTGTACTTGGACGTGCCCCCGGAGCGCCTGGGATGTTGCTCAGGTTCTGGCTGAGGGGTCCAGAAGACAGCCCGAGCCTGCATCTCCCAAGAAGACGCAGGGCATGTCGATGCTGCCCTGGGGGCAGGTCCTTTCAGGCCACCCTAAGTGTCACTGAACCTGCGGCCCTAGGAGAGACGGCAGCCTCGAGCCGGGCTCAGAGCTCAGGGAGGGGAGGGGCGGCCGAGGTTATTCTGTGTTCCTGGTGCCCACGCAGTGCCTGGTCCAGGCAGTTGCCAGCAAGTCCGTGAGGACATTCCGAGCCCAGGGAGAGCAGGGGCGAGGCCTGGTGGTGGGGGAGGGGCTGGTGGAGGTGGGCAGAGGGGAGGCAGCACCCAGGTGGCGGGGTCCAGCACTAGGACGCAGAGACTGTGACTCTCTCAAGGCTCAGCGCACGCTCTGACGTCTGTGCACTCGTTCTCAGCGGAGTAGCGGACCTTGCTCGGCGATGCGCCCACCCCAAGCAGCCTGTGACGGCCTCTCCTGCTCCAGAATTCTTTCCTGCTTTAAACCCCCAGTGGTTTCCCATCACCCTTAGGATAAAACTCAGGCACCTCCTCAGCCATACTGCAGACACCCCCGCCGCACACAGTTAGTTGGCCCTCAGGCACAGCCAGTCTGCGCGGCCGTGGCCTCAGGCCTCTGCCCTTGTCCTCTCTGCCTGCACTGTCCTTCGTCTTTACCCTGAGCACTTGGCCATCACATTGTCCAGTTTTCAGTTCCCTCACAATACCAGCTCGTCTCCAGAATGTGTGTCCACACGTGTTGGGTCACCCACCCCGCATGTGGGCACCACGAGCACAGGGACTGACGCTGCGCAGGAGAATGGACAGGCACCTAGTGGGTGCTCAGTGACCGTGTCCTAGCACGGAAGGGACCGGGCTTTGAGCAGCTGTGCCTGGACTGCGCCCTCCCGGCTCCTTCAGTGTCCAGATCCCTGCGGGTCAGTTAGAGAAATGGCTTCACTCGGGCCAGATGCCCTGGGGTGAAGGAGTCAGAGGACGGTTCCTCAAAGCAGACACCCCGTGTAGCCCACATTTGGTTTGCAGCCAGTGAGCTGGCCTATGGCAGGGCCCTTGCTGCACAGCACCCTGCGTTCTCGCTGGCGAGATGATGGTCTCTGGAATCTGTATCAAACGCTGCCTTTGAGTCAGGTACTGCCCTGGGAATTGGCGATAAAGCTCAGGAGGACGGCTCTAATTTAGGGACCCCAGGGGGCTTACAGGGCTGTGAAGACCCCTGAGGCTGCACCCTGGTTGAGAGAGAAAAGGTGCAGCATTCGATTGGTGATGTCTGCCCTGGCCTTGGAAGGAGGCGAGGGTGGTGGCTCACCTGCCGAGAGGGCATTGTCCCGCCTTAAGTTCTCGCCCACCTTCTTCAGGTTTGTGATTTCTGAGTTCCTCTCCAGCAGGGTCTGGCACAGCACCTGGCTGTAGCCCTTCTGGAGGGCGCTGATCTGTGGGAGGAGGAACACGGTGAGAGGCTGGCCAGCCTGGGTCTGCCAGACACATGGACACTTCTCCAGGGCTGGGCAGGGTCTTTGGGGTCTTTTTAGCTTTAACTAGTGGAAGGGACAGCAGAGGGCATGTTCAGTGACCACCAGTCCATATCTTTGTGCCCTCAAAGGGTCTTGGTTATAAATGAATTAACATTAACATTAAAATTTAATTATTATAAAATTGATTCCTTCTACTGATAATAGCAATAGCTCCTATTTCATAGGAAGCCCTTCCTCTGCCCAGTTTATGAAGTCCATTCAGTCTTGCTAAGGCCAAATACAGGAATCCCTGTCAGCTGTCACGATGTCGGCAGGGCGACGGGATCGCCACCAGATGGCGCCACCAGAGAGACCCGGCTCTTGGATGCTCCCTGAAAACCCTGTCAGTTTTGTGGCGGTAGAATTCACGGAAGCATCAAGATGTCACAGGTTTTCTGATTAATTTCCTGCGCCCTAGTGGTTCAGTTTCTGTGATGTTTGGGGCCAGTTATGCTTCCGTTCTCCCCGGGGCATTGAGGGAGGGACTCTATGCTAGAAGGTGGGGACACAGGTCGCCCTGTCCCGCCTCCTCCCCAAGTGTGCTGTGGAAACAGTGCATGTAGAAAAAAAAATCCCCTCTTTCTATTGTCTTTGGGGGAGGTGCGACCTTCCTGTGAAAAGGTACCTGGGATGACTTTTGAAAAACATGCCTCCAGCTCTTCTTAGCCTAACACGTCTATTTTCGCAATACTAGAGGTACCACACAGAGAGAAAATTCCAGAAGGGATGGGCAGGTAGGCACACTGCCCTCACTGGGTGCTTCTGACAGATATCAAATATTTCTATCTAAGTGCGAGTTTAAGGATTTCAAATTGTGGAAGAACTTCAAATCCTCCTCGAATACCTTCACTTTCACTCCCCAAATAGATACTGCCTTTAATTGTTGTAAAGTGCAAGGTGGTTAATGTCTGTTATAATACGTAATAAAATGGGCACTGACTCGTAAGAAAGTTATTAGCGCCAGGGGAGGGATCGCCTCCAGGGAGTAACACGGTTGCTGATTGATTAGCGGCCAGCTAAGCGTCTCCCAGTGACTCTGAGCTGATCGAAGGTCTTAGAGCGAATCGCTATGCACACACTTTCAGGGGCTGAGAGAGAATATATAAGTAATCAGGGCAATAAATCAACCTGCTGCATGGCTGAATGTCCTGCAGGCAATAGGGTACTTAAGGAGCTAATATGTGAGCTAATGAAACTGCCGAGTTCAAAGCAATCGCTGCCTCGAGTTCAGAAGTGCCTGCTCTAAATGACTTCCTTTCTGTTATGAGTGAGGACCAAGGGGATGGGGGGAGGCGACTGTTGGATGAATCGGGACATTATTTCTAGATAATTCCTTTGTAAAAAAATTCCCCCCAGCAGTCATGCACCACTTTAAACAATATTCAAATCGTGACCTGCTGACACAGTTACGTGGGAATTGTTCCTCTGTTCCTCCCCGTCCATGTTCTGGACAAGACAGGCCCCTATGGCTCAGGAAAGCTCTAAAGCTCGAAGATGACCAGATGGGTTGGTTCTCCAGCCACTGCAGAATGGGGTTCAGATCGAAAAAAGGGTTGTGGCTGTTTGTGGGGGTCAAGGTAGTTGGGCCCCTCCCTTTGTTGTTTTTTTCAAAAAATGAAAGTCAAGACAGTCACTTGCTCTTTTAAATACTGGAGAGCATGTCTGCTTGTTTATGTTGTCTCCCGCACTGGGAAGTGACCGCAGGGAAGGCAAGGATCTGATCTAGCTTGTTCTTTACTGAATTCCTGGAGCCTGCAAGTGGCATGGCACAGGATAGGCACCCAATAAATATTTATTTGAATGAATGAATGGGTGGATGGATGGGTGGGTAGTTGGAAGAATGGGCAGATGGGCAGAGAGTGGATGGATAGATGAATAAATGAACAAAGAGACAAGGTTCGATCAGAATTCTGAAGGGCACAGTCTGCCTTCATGGAGCTTCCAGACTCCTAGGTTCACCACACACAACCTGTGTCCTTTTTAGGGCACCTCTCTAGCATTGGAACTGAATTAGTCACAGAAGGAAAATGTGAGAAACAGGGAATCAGAGAACAAAGGCCTCACACATAACCAGGGTTTTAAGCAACATATGCACCGAGGTCGAATTCATCAGTGGCCAATTTCTTTTTCATCAGCTTTGCTGAGATAGACTCCATCTATAAGATCAACAGCCAATTTTAAAGTGGTTCTTTAAAAATAAATTATTGCTTGGATCTAGTTTCAAGAGAAAGGCACATGACTGTCAAATCCAGAAATTCCAGGCAGACAATTTTTGTTTGATAAAACTCCCCGTAAGTGAGCCAACAACTGTCTTCAGGGTTTGAAAATCACCAAGTGTTTGGGACATGGGGGGTTCCTTGTTCTCACCCCAGCTGACAGCCCACAGCTTGACCTGGGTAGGATGGGGTGAGAGGCGGTCACGGAAATGAATTGGGGGGTAAGTAAGGCGTGCAGGCGAGAGCATGGAATCTGCAAGGAGGCAGATCTGGTTTGGATTGCACCATTACCTCCACCTTGCTGTGCAAACTTACCAAGTTCCTAGTGTCTGAACCTGCCTCCATCCTCCTCACTTGTAGAATGCTACGTGTCAGACCAAGCGGATGCATCTAAGCACTAGCCTCATGCTTGCATGTAGTAGGTGCTTAAAAAAACCTGACATTCTTATAGGCTGGGGCCTTGCCAGGTCTCTAATCCCTGGAAGCTGTGTGCTAATCCACCTCCTATGCTGACTCATCCTTCTCTAACTATCTGGGCGGCTCCCCAGGCTCCACCTGGGTACTGTCACCTGGGTGGTGACTCTTAGGCCCTTACTGACCTGCCTCGGGTCCTACCTGGGTTCTCAGGCTCTGGATCTCTTTCTGTTTGGCACTGATATCTTCATCCAGAACCATCTGTGAGACCCTCTCTTGTCTGGAGGTGACTGACTCCGACAGCTTCTGACTCAGTTCGGCCAGTTCGTTCTGCAGGTTTACTATCACGGTGTCTTTGTATTTGGATTCAAGTTCAAAATCTGAGAGACGGCTGACTTCTTTCCCCAGCAAGAGAATTATTTCGTCCTAGATGGGGGTCAAAAGGGAAGTTTACTAGGTGGGGTCGGGGTGCAGGGCTGAATCCATTAAGAAAATGCAGGAAAAAATACCCTGAGGTTCTTTTGGTGGTGGGGGGGGGGGTGAAGGCAGGGAGGGAGGTCAAGGACAGACTTTGATGGTTGTGTCTGTCACGTGGAAAAGCTCATAGAGACAAGAGTTTGATTAAGTAAGACACTGGGATATGGACTCCTGGAAAGATTGTTTAAACCTCACCGGGGCAGAAACTTGCCTTTTGCTTACAAGGATGCTGTCATATTAAGAATAACCTTTTTACTTGGAATTTAGTTGCTAGAAAGTTAACGTATATTATTTTTTATTTATAATATTTGGCCTTCACACAGGGGGCCTAGGAGAGGTAATTAGGAAGGTGACATCACGTTCTGCTTATAATGAGGGCTATTTTTTAACTTAAAAAATTTTCACAGGTTCTGAAATAATGCTCTCTCCCTTCCTTCTTTTCTGGCACCCTGCCTCTTGTGACTATACGTAAAAATTTATTCCAGGTAACTGAACCTGGGAAGTCATAAGACCGGAATGGTGATTGGTTATGTGACTCATGGAAGGAAAAAGTGCAGACCGACTTTGCCCACTGGTGTAACGAACCCAGTCCTCCATTGCCTCAAAAAGAGAATAGACTCTACAGCTGAATAATGTGATATATCTCAAAAGAGGCAAAAGAAAAAACAAAAACAAAAAACCAACCCCAAAATCTTATAACTGGAAGTCATCAATATAATGTCAGAAGGACTGAACAAAAATCCCCCAGATATATTTTCAAGGGTAGCCACAGAATTCTGCTTTGAAAGGGGTTCCCGCTCTGCAACAGTTTTCCGCCTGGGTGGAACGAGGGCAGTTTCCAGCCAGCTCATGGCCTGGGGAGCCCCCCAATCAGTCTCAGGAGCTGCCGGCTCCCTGACCCGGTGACAAGCAGAGCTGTGGTCGTGACTGCGCCCAGCTGGCATTGCTGGTGGCTGGCAGGGGTCTTTCTGGGGGTCCTTGCCAAAGTTTGTAGCAAAAGTTCAAAAGATAAGATCCAACAGATTCCATCCTCCCAGAAAGCCCCCATTTCACCCGTTATGAGTCTTCCCAAGCTGCCATGTTCAGCCAGGTGCTAGTAGTTATTCCTCATTGAGCAGCGACTCTCCGGGCTCTGTACTGGGCCCTGCAGTAGAAAGAAGCCTGCAGGGTGTGGTCTCTGCTTTTCCAGTGCCTGCCTGTGCTCTGGGGTGGGGGTGGGGGGGCTGTCAATCACGCCCTGCTCCTTCCTCGTCCTCCCTGTGTGCCAGAAACCCGTGAGAGCTTTCACATATTGGTTCCAGGAAAGGCTCTTGTCTTCTTTTGAAGCACTGACATTACATTTCTAGGCTTATGAGCTTGAACTTGTCTTTTCCAGCCCATGAAGCCAGCCTGCTGCAGAAAGCCAAACTCCAAGGGAAACAGGAGAGAGAGACTGGGGTGGGGGAAACATTCTGATAACATCATTCCAGCTCCTGGATCTAGCCTTACCTGAAGCTATTGGCTTTTACATTTTCTAGTAGATAAACTAATAAATGCCAAAAATTTTGGTGTAAGCTAATTTGTTTACTGCCACTTGCACTCACAGTTGGCACACTGGGGAATGATGGCTCATAAACAGAGAAAAAGGTAAAAGTGTGATTGCGTTATGTCTACAGTTTAACAACTGAACTGGATTAAAATACAAATACTTTGCAGCTTCTACTAGCAAGTGGTGGAGTCTATTTTCTCTACCTCTTAAGTCTGGGCTTGCCCTGTGACTTGTTTGACCAAGAGAATTTGCTAGAAATGATGTTGAACAATCTCTAGGAAAGCTCTTAAAAGTCTGTGCAGCTTCTGTCTGGCCCTCTAGAACCCCCAAGACCACCATACTATGAAGATACTGGGGAGAAAAGCCAGGTGCAGAGAGGACCCATGATTCAGGCATCTGGGCCGAGGCCCTAGGCCTGGGGTGAAGTCATTTGAGACCACTGACCTGACCAAGCCACAGGGTGATTGCAGATACATGAATGAGGCCAGGGGACACAGCAGAAGAACCTTCCAGATCGACCTGTAGATCCTGGGAAATCCTAGCTTGCTGTTTTAAGTTATTTGGGGGTCACATGTTATGCAAGAGATGACAGAGACAGCATTTGAACCTGGCTTCTTGCCTCACAGCAACATTTCTCAAAGTCTAACACCTGTCAGAACCATTTGCAACCTGAGATTGTAGGTTCCCAGGTAGAACAAGATCCAGGCAGCCCTGCCCTTCAGTCTGATGGCTCCGAACAGCTCAGGCCCTGGGCCTAAGGCAAGCAAGCTGCTGTTGCACAGCTGCCTTCGGGGTAATTTTCAGGTTGTGCAACCAATGGAACCCTTCCCAGGATGACTCAAAACTACTCCTTCTGTTTCTGGTTTCTGTTTTACTCTCTGAACCTTTCTGGCACTTTGACAAGCTTTTCTTGGCTCATTTCTCCCTGGCCTCAGTGTTCACGTTTTACTGTTAGCACTTTTCCCATTGCCAATCCTTCACCCGGGGTTTACCCAGAGGTTGCTGTGCGGGAGTTAGAAGCCCCAGCTGGGACGTTAACTAGACCTGCGCTTGAATTCCAGCCCTGCCCCTCATACTGTGCAGCCTCAGCAAGTCACTTCCCCTCGCTGGACTTTTGTTTCCTCGTCTGTGCCAATGATGGTGAAGATTAAACAAGTTAATTGAATATCAAGTGTGTGGGATGTGGTTGGGCACACAGTAGGTGCTTACTACATGTATAAGCACACAGTAGGTGCTTACTACTTTGTGGTTGTGCGTGTTGTTATCTGGGATGAGCCGTTACCACTCTTTGGGTTGACTGTCCTGGGAGTTAGAGGTGGTTTCTAGGAAACAGTTAAAAAAAGAGAACTTCCGGGTCACAGGTCACCAGAGCCAGTGGCAGGCCCCTCTGGCTGCTGTAGCGCTATCCTGCCCCAAGACCCCTCACCTTTTCATGCTGGCCCAGGTCCTGTTCCATATAAATGTCCCTGGGAATTCCTGCTCCAGGAATTTCCTCAGTCACTGATGGCTCCGACAGGTCCACGGTATTGGCCCACACTAACACATGGGATCAACAGACAGCACAGAGGAGACTGTGAGTTTCCCCAGGGCCTTGAGGACATTTCAGACTAACCTGCACATTCATTTCCCCTGAGCTTGGCCTCTTATGTAATTAAAAACTTACACAGTGGTGTGTATTCACAGAAAGGCAGTGAAAGCATTCCAGATGTATTGAAGAGGGGAAGTTAACCTTGTTCTTCTCCTCGTGTGAATTGATCCACCATGAGGATCTCTTTCTAGACTTTTCTGTGCCACGTAAGAGCTTGGGGACAGGGTGAGAGTCACACGTACTTAGACCACAGCTGACATTAGGCTGCAGCCCCGGCTACCAGTGTGATGCTTACTTGGTAACTGACAGATTCAAAGCTAAGGACTATAGCTGGGCCTCCTTAGAAGACATCCCTTCCTCTCTGACCACTTCTTCTGACAGTAAGCCTTGCAGGATCTAGGTTTAGTTAAAACACACCCACCCACACCCATAAGTATCTATACATACACACACCTCTTCTTAACGCTGGCATTCAGCCTGGAGGAGGGGCAGTGAGAAGACTTAGGAAAACAAACAAAAAAGAGCTGATGGCGTGGGACACTGATAGTCTCTGTTATGAAGGGCTCTGTTATGGTGTAGGAACTTGAAGGCAATTTCTATAATTCGATTTTTGAGATTTCTTGGCTCCGAGTGGCGAATTTTTAATTTTCAACTGATTATGATATCTGGGCAGTAGTTATGCATTCTTGTCTTCTCACAAGTGAGAAATCGAACCAATTGTTTTCAAAGATGGTGAAACATTAATGACCATTAGCATTAATAACGAACGAGGTCCTGTTGTCGCATTTACAAACACATATTGCATCGTGCATTCTTTCGGATTTTGCATTTTAAAAAATGTAGTTTGGAGCCAATGGTTTTTCCTTCACGTCTCGGATGTGTCTGTGGCCCCTAGAACCAATGGTGGACAAAGCCAATAGCCTTTTCTATTAGACATCTCTGCAGAGGTCAGTGAAGACCCAGCCCTCAGAACACAAGGGCGTGAGGGAGGAAACTGAACTCAATAAGTTTTCTGAACAAAAAAATTAACAAAGTAAGTGCGCCCTCGTGGCCTTTGCAGCATCATAACAGCTAAGATACAGAAACAGCCCAAGTGCCTGCCGATGGGTGACTAGATGAGGAAAATGTCAGAAGTAGATAAAGAGAAAGCTCTGTTTGTGGATCACCAGGCGGGACTCCCAGCCACCTCTGTCTATGCTTCAGAACTGGCTGGGCTCACAGGACAGTTCTGAAGCGCATTTCAATGCGCTGGGTTTCCTAGTTGTTTCTCAAAGGCAATAAAACCAACCCACCCTACAAAATTCTTCCCAAGAGGAATCCAGTAAATTCCCTCAGTGACACCCAAGTCCTCTACCGCCTGTGCGGGTAGGACCCATCCAAAGTCAGACACCACGTGTTCTTTATCTAGTCACCCATCGATGGGTGATTGTTTCTGTATCTTAGCTATTATGATGCTGTAAAGGACATGGGGTGCACTTACTTTGTCGAGTTAGTGTTTCAGTTCAGTTCCCTCCCTTTCTCCCTTGTGTTCTGAGAGCTAGGTCTTAACTGACTACTGCAGAGATGTCTAATACAAAAATAATGCATGCTATGTAATGCAACTCGGAAACTCCTCGTAGCCACATAAACACGTAAAAAGAAGAGATGAAACTAACAACATTTTATATAACACAATACTAGCATTTCAACATGTGATCGGGATCAAAAAATTGAGATATTTTACATTCTTTCTCTTTCAGGTAACGAGTCTTTGAACAGGCTTATTTTATATGTGTGATGCATCTCAATTTGGAAGCTAAAATTTCAACGGAAAGACTTGATCCATATTTAGAGTTCATGAAAGCTGATACTTGAAAAAGGAGAATCACATTTCCAAGATGTTCCAAGTCTGTTGAAAACCTTCTGATACATGAATCAAGTGTCTGTTTTTTAATTTTAATTAATTAAAATGAACCATTTAATGTTTCAGGTGCTTATACGTGGCTGGTGGCCACTGTATTAGAAAACACAGGACTGGAACCTTCCCCTGGTTCTCCTCCTTCTTTACCAACTACATCCTTTCCTGCCAACACACAGAACTGGATATAAAAGAAATGAATGGGGGAGAGTGAGATTTTAAAATAAATGTAAAAAAGGGAAGCATCTTAATTCAACTTATTTTTTGCTGTTATATTTATGTAATGATCTCAGTGTTCAGTCAAAGTATTATTAAGGAAGAAAAGAGCTACCTAATTTAAAAATATACTGTTTACTAGGAAGATGTCACAATTCCAAACATCAGGCACCTAATAACACCACCTCGAAATAAACAAAGCAAAAATGACCAAATTGTAAGATGAAGTGGAAATCTCTATAATGATCATGAAACATTTTAATATTGTTCTCTCCAAAATTGATAGGCCTAGCTGATCAAAAATATAACTGGAGGGGGGAAGATTTGAACAGCTCAACCAGACTGATCTAATAGACAAATGTAAAGTCCAGCAATTAATGATGAATGAACTGCATCTGATTTTAAACATGTATATGCATACATATAACAAAACTAGCAAAACAAATCTAGCCACACACATAAAAGAAAAAAGCTACTTTTATCTTGCAGACTTGACTATCACATTCTCTCGAGTCTGGATTAATGCGTCTCAGGCCTGTGGCTTATTTAAAAACTATTCTGCATAGTCGCTTTGATGCTCTGTTTGTGAAGGTCGTTTAACTTTCAACCCAGGGAAGTTTTCATCCTCCTCAGGGGCTCCAGCCTGGAGTGGCCAGCCATGGTTCCACCAGACAGAGGCTGCAGCCCAAAAGGAGGGAGGCGCTCCTGACTAGCAGACAGCAGGCCAGAGGTGGGTTTTTACTGGCCACTCTATAAAACAATACGTATTTCCTTTTGTTTGCTTGTTTCGCTTTAGGCTGCTGAGCTTTGGGAGAATTTGTTATGTGATGATTGATAACTGATACCTGATGGATAACTGATACTGATCAGTTAATTTTACATCAAAAGACAAATACCATTGCCCTGTTGTTTAGATGCTACAGTATTGAGAAGGAAGACTGCAGATAAGGTGTGATTTATTTTGAAATGCATCATAAATACGCTGGAGCCATGAACGAATACGAGGATGGCTGGACAGGTAGACACATTGTAAAGGGTGTAGCGGCAGCATATTCATGGCAGAATTAGGCATGGGGTTCTCTGCAAAATTCTTTTTGCTTTACTGTATATTTGAACATTTTATGTGAAAATGTTGGGGGAAATGACTGAATTTCTTAACTTGGGGGACTGATGACATGAGGGTTCTTTTAACAATGATGCTCATGATAGTGACGTCATCGGACCTCATGTACTCCTGGTGTGCATTATAACTGTTCTCTCAATGGTGGAGGGTGGGACGGGGTGAGTGTTCCTGATAGAGGGGCCTGGGGCGGGACCCCAGGGACAGAGAACGGGTCCTCTGGGACAGGAAGGCAGCCCAGGAGCCACACTGGGATTACGCCACCTGGCCACTCCGCAGGGAGCCTGAAGAGGCCAAGGGGACTGAGACAGATGGGAAACCCCCCCAAACTCCAGGAGGGCTCCATGGGGGAGGAGGAGAGGGAAGGAAATCCTGGGACTGTGTGTGGCCCAAGTGACCAGGATGTGAGTGACAGTCACTGAGAAAAGCAGCCTTAAATTTGGCTGGAAAACATTCGATTAGACGCCCTTGCCTCTACCACCTCTGCGGGCAATTTTCCGCAATAAGCCTCAGTTTCCTCTCACCTGTAAAATGGGAATAAGACATCCGCACACCTCCTGCGGCTGCCGTGGGCAAGGGGGTTTCAGCCACAGATACTGCTACACATCTGAGGCAAAGTGTGTAAGTTTAGACCCTGCTGCACATACCTCTCTGTGCGCACACACACGCACACACACTTCCCCCAGGGGCGTGGCCTGTGCACTGAGGCTGGAGCGGTTGGTGCCAAGAAGTCAGCAGGGCACCCAGGTGACAGCTGAGCTCTCCTTATTTGCTGTTTACCCGTTTCCCACCATCCTCAGCAACTGACTAGGTTGTTTTTAGAATCAGAAAAAATGAGCAAAACCCAAGACCCATTCTCATGGTTCCTGCCCACCCCCCAGAACCCGGGAGCCTGGGGGTACCTTGCTTGATGAAGGGAGCCCCGTGGGAGCCGTCCATCATGAAGGAGAACATCCTCCCACCGGTGCTCACAGGCCGCTGGTTGGGGACAGGCGGGACCATGGTGGGCCTGGGGACCCCCTGGGACCAGCTCCTCTGCATGGGTGTTGGCCGGGCACCCTGGTGGAAGGGCACCTGTGATGGTGAGGATGACTCCTTTGACTGCTGAGTGGCCCGAACTGGCTGTGACCTTGACCAAAGAGTCGGGCCATGCATCCATGGGAAGGAGACCTGCAAGGGCAGACAAGAGGGTCAGGGGAGGTGTCATCCAGCTGGGGCAGTCTCCACCCTTGTCCCATATAACTGCTGTTCCTGGCCTCAGCTCTATAAGTCACTTCCTCCAGGAGGCCCTCCCAGACTTGCTCTAAGTTGGGGAGGGTGTTCTCTGCCCTGGGTCAGATTGCACGCTATCATACCACCTTTCGTTGGGTGCACCTAACACCCAGCACCCTGCTGAGAGGCTCAGAAGCACTGCCTCACTGAATCCACCTGGTGCTCTGTGATGAGCAAGGCCTGGTGACTGTCCCTGGACCACAGACTTGGAATGAGTTGTTGAGTTGGTCACAGGCCAGTTCTAAGAGGATCAGGCCTTCTTGCCCATTGGGCTTTCACTACTGTACCCTCAGCAGCTCGAACAGATGCCGGCACATGCCGGGCAGGCCCTCCCCTGCTGAGTGAAGAGTGGGTGGGCAGTCACTGGGCTCCGAGGCTGCTCCTTCCATCCACACTGCGGGCTCTCTGGCACCGAGGCTCCATTACCCCCAAAGTCAAGTGCCCTGGATGGCAGGGACCCTGAAGGTCTCTGCCTTTGCTCTCCAGCATCCAGCACACCCGACTCTTGGCAGGTGCCCTGGAGACATCTGTGGACGGCAGCATGGTCTGACCCCGCGGGAGAGGTTTGTGCTCAGCCCAGCGAACAGCATGTCAAAACCATCCAGCGTGGAGGGCGCTGCTCAGCGGGGCTGGGCCTGGCCTTCCTCTCGTTTCAAATCTTTCTGGGCTGTTTCTCCTGGTGCCTGGTGGCTAAACACGTAACGGCCCACGAGGGGGAGGCCTCCTTACTCCTGTTTTATAAACAAGGCTTGGCCAGGTGAAGGCTCTTCCCCAAGTTCAGGTAGATGTGACGAGGAGCGGGGTGTGGCTTAATGACTTCTTTCCTCCTCGCTGTGTCTGGGTCTCTCTCCCCAAACTCCTCTCCCAACCTCTTGGCAGAAAAAAGCCACACTTCCCAAACTGTAATCTAAGTTCAAAGATTTGCTGCCTGTGTCCAGAGGCCTGTTCTCCAGGCTCACAGTGTCCTTGTGTAGTATGTATGACAGAGAAACCAACATCCCCCTTGCCCCTTCCTTCATCAACTTGCCCCTGTAAAATGCAAAGGAGAGACAGACAGACAGACGGAAGCAGGTGGAATGCCCCAAAATCTCTAGCCTGGGCTGTATGAACTCTGGTTTGCTCTTTCTTAGAGCCACGAGGACGGTGTTTAGGGAAACACAGCGCCAGACTCCAACCGCTGGGCCCTCACAGCGACACGGGCCCACTTCCCATCTGTTTCCCAAAAGGTCCTGCAGAGAGTTCCAGAACTGTTACCTTCTTTGTGTCTCTGGTTCCTCCCCCTTGTTGCCGGCCTTCGCCCCACCTGAGCTTCCTTCCTCTCAGAAGCTGAGGTGAACGACCGCTCCTGCGCTGGGCTAACTTCTTCATCCACCCCCGTCCTCTCCCTTCTGCTCCCCTGAGGCTGTCCTGCTTCCATCATTCCTGTAACCTCTGGACACTGATTTAACAAAGATTCACTGAACGAATGGACTGAAGATGTGCTTTACTCCTGTCTGCTAGGAAATGAGGCTAGCGGTTACTGGTTACCATGGAGGAATCCCCTTTCATGCTGTGTTGAGGTGCCTACCTCCACCACCCACAAATTGCAAGGTGCTCACGGGAGTGGCCTTGTCTCAAGCGCTCCCCTTATGTAGTGCCCACTCCACCAACCTCCTCCCCTCATGGGCGGGGCCAAGCAAGCAGCCAATCACATTCCCTGGCCATCCTGATTGGCTCAGGGGTGAGGCATATGACTCAATCAGAAACGAGGATGCTGGGAAGACTTGACTGGCCCTTGGGATCTGGAGTGAGTGACCTGGTGGACCCGAGGTTGTCGCCAATGAGGGGAAAGCAGCTAGAAATGGAGAGGGAAAGCTTTTTATTTTTAAATGTGGTAAGTAACGAGTAACATAAAAATTGCCAGCATTTGCTTTGCTCATGCCGACTTGCTGTACTACACCTTTTCTGTCAAACTCCCTCTGTTTTGCTGAAAATGGCCACCTGTCATCCTCCTCCTGGGAGCCCACAGCTTTCTGATCCAATCGTCTGTTGATGGACATTCACGTGGCCCATGTCCTCGCTATTGCAGACAACGCTGCAACAATCAGAACCATTTTCATGTGTGCAGCTCCATGGTGTTAAGTATTCACATCTCGGTGAAGCAGAGCTCCAGAAATTTTCATCTTTCAAAACTGAAGCCCTACCATTAAACAACACCTGTCCTCTTCTCCCCACCCCTGCCCGTGACCAACACCATTCCACGGTCTCTGACCCGCTACTCTAGGTCTCTCGTATAAGGGCATCACAGCATTTGTCCTTTGGGACTAGCTCATTGATTCAACAAGTCCTCAAGGTTGATTCAGGTTGCATCTGTGAAGTCCTTCCTTTTTAAGGCCGGCTGATGTCCCACTGCATGAAGGTACCACTTTGGTTTATTCACTTAGCCCTCGGGGCACTGAGCTGCTTCCTCCTCTGGGCTACTTATACCTTCTGCTGTGAACCTGGTGGAGCAAAGAGGGAAGCTGGCCATGAGCCCTGAACTGCTGGGTCTGTGAGGTGGTTGTGGTTTCTGCCACTGGACCCCTGAGGACAAGGGGCTCTAACAGGGAAGGGAGGTGCCAGAGAAGTGTCAGTGAAGCAAACATCTTGTTGGCTGTTCCAGCTCAAAAAAAAAAAGAGATTTTTGTTGTCTTCCCAAGCTTGTTGGTGGAGGGTTCAGACTGGTTTTCTCTAACTAGCAGGCTACTCAAGCATATGCAAAATCAAGGTTTTCTCAGAAACTGTTGCTGGTGACAAGGAAGCAGGCAGGGGAAAAGCAAGTGCAAGAAAAAGACTCACTTAAAAGCTAGACTGGATTTTGGGGCTGGACTCAGAAAGTCCTTGGAGCTTGGGGGTCAAGGTCAGTCACCAATCTTTAGATACTCCAGTTTCAAACATATGCCAGTGTCTTCTTTCTTCCCTTCTTTCTTCTCTTATCCTCTTCCCATATGCTACAGGGTTGTTTTATGGCTTTATTTTTGAGGAAGCATATGTTACATCTCTGATTTCTTCCACCCAACCTTTAAAATAGCAGGTTGTCAGCCTCCTGGATTCGGGGGGCCACACCCACCGATGTGTTTCTAAGAAGCTTGAACAAAGACCAGTCAATGATTTACTCAAGAAATCACAAATTGGGTTTTTTTTTTTTTGATGGTCTATTTGTTCTTTGTGTTATCTCCAATATGTTGCTAACCCCCTAGAGGGTGCAGGTAGAATGGGACAGGCCACTTGGATTCTGCCAGGGAGCCGTGGGGGATGTGGCAGGTGGGGAACCAGGACCAGCTCTTGGAGAGCTTTTGTGTGCTCTGTCCTTTGCGAGTAATTGCTGAGACCACACAGCTGTGGGGCACCTTAGAGAGAAGCCACTGTGCCAGAGCTCATGCTGTGCCCTTAACGTGTGTGACCCCCACCCTATCACCAGAACAGTCTCAGAATAGGGGAGGCATTTTTTTTAAAGATTTATTTATTTATGCATACAAGAACTGGGGTACAGGCCAGAGGTGTGGGGGGGTGAGAGGATTCACCACAGAGAGTGGGGAGCAGAACAGGCAGATCAACAGAAGTACACTGCTAAGGGGAGCAGCGGGCGAGGTAGGAGAGGTCTGCCGCACCATGTGGGTCCCCCCCCTGGCCGGCAGCAGGGATCGAACTCGTGCTGCAGTGGCTGCGCTTTGCTTCATAGTGCGTTGCTTAACCCACTGTGCCACCAGGGAGGCCCAGGGGAGGCATTTTTAAACTCCATTTTGTGCAGTAAGAAACTGAAGCTCAGAGAGGGTAAGTGCCTTGCTCAAGGTCTCAAGCCAGAAATGGGGATGCTGTTTGACTCCAATGCCTGTGCTCTTGGAGCTTCTAGGTTTTTAGAAGTCATGATTTATGCCTCCTTTCTATACTGGCAAAAGAATCCTAGGTGATTGGTTAGTGAAGAATAAGATATTTTCTGAGTTAAAAAAAGGAGAAATAGATGGTTTAAAGAGGGTGTAAGAAACCACAAGTACATTGGTCACTTGGAAAGAGGATTATCTAGGAGCCTGACAACTTGCTTAGAGAAGTGTCATTAATCTGTTATCGATATGCTGCACCTGAGAGGCTGCTCAAGGGCCCCACCTGCATCCAGGGGGACCTATGCCCCGTCCATGCTGCACTGGGCGTGCTGAGCCAGCAGTGCCCGCTCATGAGAGCGGATTATTAAATGTTCTGGAATTTTGTAAGCTGGCTGATAAACACAGCCATACATAAAAATTAAATTATAGAAGAAACAAAGTAATGAGTACAGTCATCTCTTCCTCATTATTTTACTATATAATACTCGACCTTCTCAAGGTCGTGTACTCAGTTTCTGCACACTGGAGGTGCTGCAGCACCTTCCCCCACACACATCTTTTTCCAGCCCTGCTTCGCGATGCTTCACGGGTAGCCTTACACCATAGGAATCGGGAGGCGCTGTAAGTCAGAGCTTGTGTTTTTGTTGTTGTTGTTTGTTTGCTGACTCTCCACCCTTAAGGTGATGGAGAGAATGTTGGCAATGCAGATTATATAAAAGCATGTCGTGTCTGCAGTCATTACGTCATGAGTAGCACCAAAAGTCAAGGTTTTCCAGGATTGCAAAACTAGTATCTAATGCAGCAAAGAAATCACTTGGATTGTCAGTGAACATAGTTGTAGTGGCAGGAAGGGGTGGCACTGGAGCAAGGTTCGAGATGATTCTGGGCAGACGGGTCAGGGAAGGAAAGTCTTGGAGCCCTCGGTGACTTTTTATGCTTTATTTAGTAGAGGTGGCCAGGTACATGGCAGGCAGGGGTGCCGGGGGGGCCTGGAGGCTGGCAGGCCTCCCAGCCTCTGGTGCATCTCACCCCCTTGGCTGCTTTCTACTGCTGCTGCTCGTCAGTACTGTCGGTACTGGCGTCCTCATGACGCCACCCACTTAAGCCCGTGTCCAACTCAGGTGCACCCACTTGCACATGCCCACCCTGGAATGCTCGCAGCACCGCAGGTGTCCATCATCAGTGGTGGGAGGGTGGAAATACCTGGTCAACCTTTACCCTACAATAGTCCTGGCGCATATCTTGCTCAATTTGCTTTTGTCTTACTCATACAGGCAAACAAAAATGTCCACTGATGTTCAGACTGGGAACTCACTTGCCGGCCATTGCAGTGGTTAACTTGTACCGATACAGGGACCCAAGAGCTAGGCCAGACCGGTGACAGCGCCCTGTGAGTCAGCGGGCCAAGTGGCATTTGCAATATAGAGTATCGTAGATTTCATTATTATTTATTACGAGGACTGTGCTGCACAATCTCTGCACCGCTGAACCACAGATGATAAACTCCTATTTTCCTTTCCTGGTGAAAAATACTGGATAGCCTGTCACTGGCTGTGCCCAGCACTAGCCTGGTACACCCTGTAGGTGTTGGCTGAGCCGAGTAGTTGCCAGTTGGGGTGTAAGTAAAAGGACCCACATCTCACAGTAAGAAGTAATCCCAAACAGAAGGGTGGGGGCATGCCCAGAGCGCACGGAGCCAACTCAAAAGAGCTCCCAGGGGCCAAGGTTAGGAGAGTTTGATCAATGAAATGAAAAATGTAGCATTAGCTCAACAAACACCCAAAGTACACTGCGATATATATATACACCGGTGGCCCTGACACAAACACCTGACTGAGTCAATAAACAGGGAAAAGAGACACTTTTCTAGGAAGAAGGATCCAGGCTCTGTGGATATGCCCTCCTGCAGGAGCTGAGGCTAAACGCCACTGTCGCTGCCCCTCTCCCCTCTCCAGTGCTGATGGGCTATGCATAGACTTGCTTCCAAAGCAGAGACCATGGAAAGAGAGCAGCAGTGGCTTTGCAGTGGAGACACCTGGTGCACGCAGCTTCTCAGAGTGAGAAGCTGACCTCCCCAAGGATACATGTGGATATAGGGGGATCCCTAAAATGATGGGGACAGAAGGACACTTTACTTGTGTGGCTTGCTTCGTGAAAGCCCACAACTGCAGTCTAAGCAGAGAAAAGCATCTGATAAACCCAGAAGGACATTCTCCAGGCTACTGGAGACATGGTGATCACGTATTAAGACATGGATTGTCAAAGGCAGGACAGACTGTCCATCACAGACATTAGCATGGAGGTCAGCAGGGCACCAGGTGCCAGCTATTGGCACCAGGGCAAAGTGACTGCACCCCAACAGCTCCTCGACAAGCTCCAGCATTCAAAGTGGGGTCATAATGCTAAGTCCCCAAGAAGGATAAATTTTTATGTTCAGAATTTTCAATGCCAGAAATCACATCGTGCATTCTAGAGCACAGACCTCCAGGTTAAATACTGCTGTTAGGTCTTGGAGCTTAAAGAGGGTGTCTTTGAGCTGTTCACAAAGTTGTTTATTTGGATTTTCACCAGTTTGGCTACTTTTTGTAAAATGTCTATCTTACAGCTTTTTCTTTCCTTTCAAATTCTAATTAGTTTCTTGGTGAGTCCATAAAATAGGAAAGAATCCAATGAGAAACACCCAGTTTTGCACCCCAAACTAGGAGCCCCGTGGGTAGTGATCTGCATAGTGCCTCTGACTGGCTGCATCTGGAGAACCTGGTTCCTCAAGCCCCAGGGTCATGCTCCTGCTGCATTCCAAGCGTGGCCAGGCTTTGATGTTGCTCCAAACAGGACAAGGCAGCTGAAAAGAGCTGGCCTGGATTTTCACAGCGGAGTGTGAGGTACAGGGCAGCCCAGATGGGCAGCGTGAGGGCGCGATGGGCCTTCTCAGCCTAGATTTAGGCCTGCTCCGGGCCCCAGCTCCTAGGTCCTGTCTGGAGCCTCTCCACTGTATCTATTTACACGCAGCCTCCTCCCAGACAGGACTGCTAAGTTTCACAGGCCTTCCTCCCGCAGCTGGGGAGTGGGCCTTCTCTCAGAGTGCAGAACTGCATTTTCGATCAACCCTGGTGCTCTGGGCCGGCTGCCTGCAGGGTCACTGCTGTCACTGGCCCGACCTTGTAGATGGAGGTTCCGGGGTGTCTAATAGCACCCTCGAGAGTGCACTGGGCAAGCAGGTGGCAGGTCTGGGATTCTGACCAAGCAAGGCCCCTAACACCCCAGCCTGCCTCCCGGCCGCTGTATGTTCCCATGACTGAGCAGATACGGGCACGTTTCGCGTTAAACTGGGGCGCTACTTAAGCGGGGATGTTCTGATGGGGGAAAGGGGAAAGGGAACAGGTGCTTGGGGTGGAGCATCCCCTCAGGACGGAACTCTGCCGCTTTACAGACATGTTCTCTCTGAGCTCCTCTCAGGTCCCAAAGCGAGGACTCCACAGAGTCGAAAAAGAAGCACACACCTGCTTCCCGTGCCCTCTCCACGCTCCGGGTTCTGGAAACCCGGCGGCTAGCCGCCGCGGCGCCATTCTCGCATGTAATTCCAGGAATGCCCAGAAGAGGGCGCAAACACACGCGTCTCCCCGGACCCCGCAGGTGGAATCGCGTCCCTGGGCTGCAGCTGGTGCGCGCCGCAGGAGACATCACGTGCTGGGCCGTCTCCACCCGCGGCCGTGGCTGAGTCCCCGTCTGCGCAAAGGCGACCCGGCACTGCCCCCCCCCCCACCAGCGGCCTGGACTCACCGAGGATGGGTTCTCCATGACCAGTTCATAAGCCAGCCCTCCAGACCCAAACCTCAGGATGTCTCCGGGTAGCAGCTTCACAGCCACGTTCTGAATGTGACACTCGTTGACGAAGGTGCCGTTGCGGGAATTGAAGTCCTGGAGAACGAAGCTCCCCTCGGCCTCATTGTACTCAATGAGCGCGTGGTGGTTGTCGATGTCGGCAGACTGCGATGCAAGAAGGGGAGCGTCAAGGCCGGAGCGGGAATAACCTTGGGGCTCCCAATCTTTAGGGGTTACGGGCACTGGTGCCAGAGTGTGGCACGGGCCTCGAGTGTCCAGGTTGCGGATAAGACAGGTTAAGGGACTTGCCAAGGCCATGCACCCCGTGCTTGGAGGGGCTGGAATTTGTCTGACGCCAGCCCCCACACAGGTGTCCAGGCTGTTGGGGGGAGAACCAGCAGAGACAGAGGGAACTTGGGGGAGTCTGAGTGGGGCACGTGTTTGGCCAGGGAATTGACCACCTTTTGTTTTGAATTGACCACCTCACCCCACATGGGTGGGCTTTGGGTTGTCTTGTGTGGCAAGACACAAAACACAAAGGGTCCAGATAAACCAGACAGGTCAGTTGCCAAGTGACAACTGTCCATTTTCTTGCAAGGAAAACGCCAAATTTATGGCATAGGATGTGGGTCCTTAAGCGGAGGTTCTGTGAGTGATTGCTGTTCACTCATCTGTTCTAGTCATTTAAAAAATACATGCTTTTCTTATTATTGCTGAAAGTAGAACTAAAGAAAAGCACAAAGAAGGTGATAAAACCACTCAGAATTCCATCCCCAGCGGCATGCAGGTTAACACCATGGGCGGGTCTCTCTCCCCTTACAATCTTTTTTAAAAGTTTAAAGAAAATTGAGATGATAGCCCACATCAGAGTTTTGTAACTGCCTTTAAAAACACCTTGGTGTGCAGCCTCCCTGGTGGTGCAAGGGGTTGAGCACCACACTATGCGGCTTTCGCAGTCACTGAGAACAAATTTGATCCCTGGACAGGGAGGGGAATCACAGGGCACAGCAGACCTCTCCTGCCTCGCCCGCTGCTCCCCTCAGTGGTGAATTTCAGTCGATCTGCCTGTTCTGCTCCCTGCTCTGTCTCTGGTGAATCCTCTCACCTCCCTGGACTCTGGTCTGTACCCCAGCTCTTATATGTCTTGTATGTATAAATAAATAAATCTTTAAAAAAAATCAAGAGAGTTTTATTTCTCTTTCCTTCCCTTTTTCATTTCTTACTGCATTAGCTAGAACCATACAATGCAGAAAAGAGCGATCAAAGAGCCATCCTTGCCCATTCTGATCTTAACAGGAAAGTGTCTGGCCCTCACCACTGAGTAGGATGTTAGTGTTAGGACGTTGTAGTGTCAGGGCTTGTACTTTAGGAGGAGGTAGAAACTCCCCCCGCCCCACCCCATTCTTAATTTGCCAAGCTTTTTTAAAATCATGAACGAGTGTTAAGTTTTATCACATGCTCTTTCTTTATCATTATTTGATTTTTCTTTAGCCCATTGATGTGATGAAATACATTAATTCATTTTCAAGAGAAAGTTGGATGAGCATTCTGAGAAGATAAATTTAGAAAACAATTGCAAAATTGTTTTTATTTTTCATGTATGCCTATAGCCAAGTCCAAGGCCTTGAGGCCAGTGGAAATGGAGTATTTTCTCCTAAGTGTTGAGTATTAATTGATATTTTTTTAAAAAAGATTTATTTATTTATACATACAAGAGCTGGGGTACAGGCCAGAGTCCAGGGAGGTGAGAGGATTCACCAGAGACAGAGTGGGGAGCAGAACAGGCAGATGGCTTGAAATACACTGCTGAGGGGAGCAGTGGGCAAGGCAGGAGAGGTCTGCTGTGCCATGTGGGTCCCCTCCCTGGCCAGAGGCAGGGATCAAACTCGTGCTGCAGTGGCTGCAGTTTGCATCCATAGAGCATTGCTTAACCCACTGTGCCACCAGGGAGGCCCCAAAACTCTCTTGATTTTTTATGTAGAAAATCTCAAAGAATGGGCCAAAACATAATAAAACAACTGGAACTAATAAGCAATTAAGCTGCATGATACAAAGTTAATATATAGTGAATTGCTTTCCTACGTAGGAGCAATAAACAACTGGAATGTGACATGAAAAACACAATATCATTTACATTAGCACCCTTCCAAAAGTATATAGTTATAAATCTGACAAGATATACATAAACCATAGATGAAGAAAAGTATAAATTATTGACAAAAGAAATCAAAGAAGACTTTAATAAAAAGACATAAGTACTCATTTGTTTTAGACACACATTTGAAGCATTTTGATTTATAATTGCCCAAAACTGGAAGCAAGGTGTCCTTTGAAAGGTGAATGAATAAACAAATTTTGGTATATCTATATTTAAAAGATGAGCTATCAAACCAGGAAAAGACATGGAGGAACGTTAAAGATATATTGCTTAGTGAAAGATGCCAGTCTGAAAAAGCTGCATAATGTATGATTTGCAATGTAGAAAATTCTGAGGAAAGTAAGATAGATAATAGAAGTAGTAAAAACAACGGGTTGTTTTAAGTGCTCAGATCAGAATAGGTTGGGAAGAACAGGTGGAACACGGGGACTTTGAGGCAGTGGAATCATCTTGTAAGTTACTGTAATAGCAGATTATTGTCATTACACCTTTGTCAAAACTCACAGGATGTACAACATAGAGTAAGCCCAAATATAGGTTACGGGCTTTAGTTGATAATCTGTCAGTGTTGGCTCATCATTTGCAATACATACACAGCAGTAATGCAGGATGTTAATAAAAGGGGAAGCTGCGTGTGTATGGGAAAGCTGTACGATTTACTCCATCTTCTGTAAGGCTTAAACTGTTCTGAACAACAAAGTACTTTACAAACATTAAAACGCATTAGTTCTTTGGTAACTACTACCCATGTCACCTTCCGCCCATTTGCACTGATCACATGTCTTGGTGCTCTAACCCTTGCTAATCCATCAAAGAGAGAAACTCTGTGATGCCTTTTGTTTTTCTCTTTCCAGGCCTCAGTACTTTCAATTCCTCAAAAGCTTTCAAGCCATTATTAAGAAATCAAAGCAAGCAGGAAGTTTTAAATGAGTTCACAAAATGGGAAGATCTCTGCCAAATGTTAGGCGAAGAGAGAGCTTCCTAAGGATGCCTTATAATACAGCTGCCTCCTCTGGAAAGTTGCTAACAGGTACTACTAAGCCCTTCTGCTAATGTAGGCTGGGTGTGGAGCTAAGCTGATCCATGCGACATAAACTGTTGTTGCTGTTCACTAACCTACTTCGAGGTTTTCCTGAGCTGGGCACTTGGTGTGCATCTTCTCATTTCATCATCACGACAGCCCCATGAATATCCCCATCTTATAGATGGAGACTGTAAACTCAAAAGGTAAAGTGAGAGGTCAGTGTTACCCTGATAGCGAAAGAAATTTCAACAAAACTATTAACCAATATCTCTTATGGACACTGATGAAAAAAACCCTCAACAAAAGCAACAGGTAAATTGAATTCAACAGCCCCTTATAAGAATTATATACCATGACCAAGTGGGATTTATTCTAGGATGGCAGGATTGCTGGTTCAACATATAAAAATCAATCCATGTAACATATCACATTAACCAAAAATAGGCGAAAATACAATTAGGGTCGGGCCCTCCCTGGTGGAGCAGTGGGTTAAGCAACGCACTATGAAGCAAATGGCAGCCCCTGCAGCACAAGTTCGATCCCTGCGGCCGGCCGGGAGGTGACCCACATGGCGCAGGCAGACCTCTCCTGCCTCGCCCGCTGCTGCCCTCAGCAGTGTGTTTCGATCCATCTGCCTGTTCTGCCCCTGCTCTGTCTGGTGGACTCTCTCACCTCCTTGCACCTCTGGCCTGTACCCCAGTGCTTGTATGCATAAATAAATAAATCTTTGGGAAAAAAAAGAAAAAAAAAGAAAAAGAAAAGAAAAAGAAAAGAAAAAAAAAAGACAAAAAAAGACAATTAGGGTCATCTGATGCAGAACAAACATTTGACAAAATTCAAAAGTCTCCCATGATAAAAATACTAAACAACTAGGAGAGAAGGACATTGTCTCAAAGAATGAAGGCCCTATATGAAACACTCAGTGTACTCAGTAGCGAAAGACTGAGTTTTCCGTCTCAGATCAGGAATGAGATAGGATACCTGACTTCATCACTTCTATTCAGCACAGGTCCTTGCTGCCACAATAGATAAGAAAAAAAAAAAGATGCATCTGAATTTGAAAGGAAGAAGTGAAAGTATCACTGTTCACAGATGACACAATCATCTATAATCCTAATGATTCTATACCTCAAAACCCCTATTAGAACTGATAAACCAATTCAGTAGCAAAGTTGTGATGTACTAAACCATCACGAAAATCAGTGCCTTTCTATACACTAACAAAGAACAATCTGTAAAGGGAATTATGAAAAAACGGTTTCATTGACGATAACGACAAAAGAATAAAATACTTTGGAATAAACTAACCAAGGTGGCCAAAGTTTTGTACATTGTAATGAATAAAGCATTGTTGGGAGAAATGAAAGAAGACACAAGCAAACAGACATCTTGTGTTTATGGACTGGAAGATATAATATTGTTAAGACAATAAGATGTTAATATCGCTAAGAAAGATCTATAGATTCTGAGCAATCCCAATCGAAATCCCAGGAGCATTTTTTTGCCCAAGTAAATGATCCATCCTAAAATTCACATGGATAAAGAAATTTGATAAAGAAAACAAAACAAATTTGATGAAGAAAAACAAAGCTTGGAGGTCCTGATTTCAAAACTTATTACTAAGTTACAGTAATCAAAATAGTGTGGTACTGACAAACAGACCAATGGAATAAAATAGAGAGCCTAGAACTAAACCCTCAAATGATGCTGACAAGTGTGCCGTGACTATTCAATGGGAAAAGGACAGTCTTTCAACAAACAATGCTTGGTAACCGCCAAAGGATCAAGTTGGACTTTCCACCTTACACCAAAGAAAAAAATTAACTAAAAATGCATAAAAGACCTAAATGTATAAAAACTAAAACTATAAAAACCTTAGAAGAAAATGGAAGGTAATGTCATGTACCAGGCTTCCAGCTCATCCAGCCACCTTTCTCCATGTTCTGTGGCTTTGACCCTGATTCCTTGGAAAAGTCCTCAAATGGGTCCCCTAGTAACGCCCCCTCCCCAGCAATAGCCCAAGCATTGGAGCATGAACTGGGGTGGGCAGTATAGGCCCCGAGAGATGTCCGCACCTTTATCACCCTCATTCCTGGAGCCTCCTTACATGTACAAGGGACTACAGATGTCAGGGCTACTAATCTGTGACTGGAAGCTAATCTTGATGATTCTGGGACTAACCTAACCCACCTAATTCAAAAGCAGAGAACTCTTTCTAGCTGAATTGGGGAAATGAGTCATAAAGGGAGGTGGGTGAGATTCTAAACACAGAGGCCTCCACCCACTGCTTCTAGCTTTGAAGATGAAGGAGCCAAGCGCTGTGGAATGTGGGCAACCTCTGAGGTCAGGAAGGACCCCCACTGCCACCAGCCAGGAAGTGGGGAGCCTCAAACCGCAGCTGCAGGCACTGAATTCCACCACCAACCTTGATGGACCTGCAAGTAGATTTACGCCAGAGACTTGGGAGAAGCACCTCAACCTGTCACATCTTTGATTTTGAACTTGTGTGGCCAGCTGAGTCTACCCCACTGTGTGTGGTGCAGAACCAGGCTATGGACCAGCTGCCTGACACCCAGGTCACACATTGGTTCCCGGACGCTGCTTTGCTTGTTCTTCTCCCACCTAAATAACAAAGATAACCAACTTCTCCCCAGTTTAAAAGCCTTTTTGGATTTGCTGAGGGCAGGGACGGTAGATTCCATCTGCAGACAAGAGAAACGTGTGTTTAGCGGGCTTACAAGTTGCACGTCGTCACCAAGGAGCGCTTTTCTCCCAGGTTAAATTATTCACCGCGCCCCTGGGAATCTTGCACATGTGGTTGCAACACCGGCAAATCCTCAGGCTTTTCTTGAAAGAGGCAGCCCAAGCTTGGTCTCTCTGAGGTACTCCCAAGCCCCAGAGCAAGTCTTCCCTGGAAGACGCCGGTCACCGGTTCCCCTTTACCCAAACCCCACTAGATGGTGCGCCCCTAGTGGCATGAATGAGGATCACAAGAAAAGTCGTGTTTAGTATTGAAGTCATTGTTATTATTGAAACCTCACTTAGGATTTCACAGTAAAGTCTCCCTAGCTTAGTCAGCTACCACGTTAACTCACAAGGAATTTCAGATATTTGTAATTTTAGCTGTTCCCCCAAATCTACATTTTCACTCTGATCAAGAAGGTGATAGTGGCCGGGAAGTATTTATGGGATGTTCTTAAAGAGAGGTGCTGGAACAATTCCCCTGAGATTCCTCCCCCACCTGAAACCCAGAGCACAGAGGTGTGGTGCTGATGTGTATGAGGATTTTTTATTCTATTTCACTGATTCGTGTATCTATATTTGTGTAGGGAATCACATTTGGCAGACAGTTATACTATGAAAAGCTCAATAATCATTGACTTGCAGTATTTCTTCACTCTGGAAGATTGTAACCCCTTTACAAGCAGGATGTAAAAGCCACATTCAACTCTAAACACCACATTTTATGAGCAACATCTAAATTATACAAATTATAATTCACAAGATTTAGTTCTGAAATGAGCAAGTTCCAGGTTTTCTAGCCATGTGGGAGAGAATGTCCCTTTGCACATGGCAGCTAGGGTCTCACCCGTGCTCAAAACCCTTCAATGCCTTCTTTTCCTTAGTCTTCAGAAGAACACCCTCAGATGAAAGTCCTTTGGGTGGCATGAAGAGATCCACTAGCCTCTTAGCTCTCTTGCCCACTTTACTTCTAGTCATACTGGTTTTCTCTTAGCCCGGTGAGTGCTCATATTCTTTTCCACCCCAGGACCTTTGCACGTGCCATTCCAGTCTCTGCTTGTCCAGTTAAGTCCTCTTTGTCCTCCATATTCCTTTTCTTTGCATCTTCAATGCAGACATACACACTTTTGTTGGGTCTGCTGATGTTGCCTCTCTCCTAACTACTTCCTGACTGCAGGGACCTTGCTTGATCCTTCCATCACTACATCCTGGCCTCACCTCAGCAGCAAGGCACTAGGTGAATATCTGTGGAGTGAATGAGTACAGTAACAGCCAAGCCTAGGCTGGCTAAAACTGGCTTCCAATGGCCACCAGGGGACCAAACTCCATAGAGGATGTACAAAAACAGACTGGAGGGAAAAACCGTGCAAATATCAAAATTGATTTTCCCAGAGCCCTGAGATTACAAGTGACTTTGGTTTTCTTGCTTATACTTTGCTTTATCCCAAGTTTTAAAAATAAGAAGCATGTGATCACTGTCCACGATCAGAAAAGCAAAATATTATGCTCTTCACCATTAAAACAATGTGTAGCCCTGTAAACCCTTTAGCAGTTTTATTTCTTGTTCTTTAGGGTTTATCCAGTAAATAAAACAATCTTATTTATTGGCTAGATATAATCTCTGGGTAATTTCAAGAGATTTTTGGGTAGTATATATTTCTGTACTTTAATTAGTAGAATGATTTCTTGTGGCACAAATAACATAAATTATAAATTGACTGATGAATTATTACTCAGGGTAGCTGGGAGCTGATCAAGACTGATTCTTCTAATCAGAAAGGCCTAATGAAGTCAGCAAAGAGGCAATTCTCACCTCCTCCTGTCTTATAAAACTGGAAGATGTTGTCACGTCTGCAGGTTTCAGTTTTTCAGAGCAGGCTATGTTCCCACAGCATATCTCTTCTCCCAAATCCACTTAAGTGCCGAGAAGAGGATTTATCTTAAAGATAGAAGTGCCCATCAAGAACCTATTCACAAAACATTTGGCAATTCATGTATCATCTGTCCTCTAGGGAGCCAATATAAGCTCACACTTCTGCAAATGCAGCTGACTCCTTCATAAATCGGTGTGACTGCAGCTGGTGGTGGTGACTTTCTCCTTAAACGAAGTCCAAGGAGCAGTGGGCAGTCCATTATTTTTATACAACGTGTGCTTAGTACCAAGTGCTGGGCAGAATCATCCTGTGAGGTGAGTTGTGGACAGTCAGGGAAAATGTTGCAGAGTATTTAAATAATTTGATTGAAGTCATATAGGCAGAGAATGTCCTGGTGAGATTTCACCCCAGTTCTGTCTATTGCCGAAGCCTGGGCCTTAAAAATGACTATGGCATCCTGAGATCATGGTCAGATTCAAAACAGGTCTCATTCTCTACTTTGGCTAGACAGGAGCTAAATCTACCTAAAATCTACCCTTGTCATGATAAAGAAGAAATTGTAATTCTTTTTCTTTTCCCCACTTCATGTACTGAACAGATTTTTCTGTGACCTTGTAGGGAGAGCAAATCATAAATGAGAATCGCAAAAAAAGAGTTCCACTGAGTTATTTTTAAATCTTTGGAATTTATGCTAAACACTCTCAGAAAATTAGGAATAAAATGAGGGAGGTTTCTCAACTTGAGACCATCTACAAAACCCATATAGTTAACATCGTATATAATGGTGAAAGATGGCATGCAAATATAAAAGAACAAACAAATATAGAGATGTCTAGTGCTCTTATCACTCTCATCAGTGGAATAGTGGGAATCTTTGCTAGTGCAATAAAGCAAGAAAAGAAAATTAAAGTCATTCAGTTCACAAAGTGGGAAATGAAACTGCTTTAATTTACATATGACATGATTGTGTATGTATAAAAATCCAAAGAAACCTACAAAAATCCTTCTAGAAAGTTTAACTAAAGTTGCAAGTATCAAAAAGTGAATGTTTCACAAGTGGTGGTGTAGCCATACCATGGAATATTACTCAGCTATAAAAAAGGACACACTAATAACCTAAATGTTCTCTAGGGGCTGTAAGATAAGTGGGGGAGAAAAGCTCAAAAGATCACATAGTGTATGATTTCATGATGTAACATTTTCAAAATGATAAAAATTTATTGAGTTAGAAGAGAGATCAGTGGTTTTAGGATTTAGGGGGTATTGAGGGGTGATAGTATGAAGGAATATCACAAGGGAGAGCTTGATGATGGAGTGGGTCTATGTTTGATGGCTCTACACAAATCCACACAGTGATAAAACACTTAGATGATATACACACTTGGTCAATTCCCTGGTTTTGATATTAGTATAGTTACATAATAGGCAATCAGTTGGAGACTGGTGGAAGCACATCCAGAAATTCTCTTTCTCACTCTATTCCCTTTCCTATTTTTGGAACTTCTTGTGAATCTACAATTATTTTAAATAAAACATTTAAAAAAAACTGATCACAAAGAGCTACAAAGAACTCACACACCTCAACAAAAACAGAGTAAACAATCCAGTCAAAAAACAGGCAGAAGAACTTAAAAGACATTTCTCTAAAGAAGAAATGCAAATGACCAACAGGGTATGAAAAAGTGTTCAACATCCCTCATAATAAGGATGCAAATTAAATGCAAATTAAAACCACCATGAGATACCACCTTAAACCAGTAAGAATGTGGGTGTGGACGCCAACCCCCACTCCAGACCACCAGTGTTCCAGAACCACAGATCCGATAACATGATTGTCCAATAGTGGATCGCTGGGACCTGAGGGTGGAGTTAGGCAGCCAGGCTGGCTATAAAACCAGAGGTGAGCCTTGGGCGCTCTCTTCCTTGGGAGCCATCTCTCTCCACTGGGAGCCAGCTCTCAACACGCCGCTGCTCAGAAGATCTGGTAGAATATTTACGGATTTGTATCCCTCTCTTTCCCTTGGTATTATTACTATTTTATTCTCCTTCTTTCGAAAAATAAAGCCCGTTAATAACTTTTGTCACGTGTACCCGAAGTTGGGACTTTTTAAAAGTCTTCTGAGCGCGCGGGTGAGGACCCAGTGAGGGGAACCCACTTTATGTTAGGGTTGCCCTGTCACAGGGGGACATGGCAGACATGGCAGCAGAGGACAGAGAGCTCATCCTGCTTTCCATCATGCCCCTTCCACTGCACGTGCCAGCGAAGCTGCCCATCTGGCAAATGGTTGTTTAGGTGACATATCACAAGGGGGTGCTTGAAAAGGCAGTGGGGTCCACAGAACGAGCAGGACTTTTGGGAGAGGATTAGGGGCTAGAGGGTGGGGGATGGGCAGGAAGCATCTTACCTCTAAAACAAGGTCTGAGTCTCTGTGCCTGCCGATCGTAGTACTTTTATTCAGGACAAAAAAGCCATCTGTGCTCTTTAGATAGGCTTTCATACTCTCTACTTGCCCTGTAGAAAGGCAGAATAATTGAGTTAGAAAAGTGCAGTCCTCTGCTATTCAGTAACACCATATTTAGAGTGAATGGAATAATCCATGATGTCCAGGGGGTGAGTCAGCAGAGGCAGGAGTGGAGGCAGGACTTAACAAGATCACAGTTACAACTGTGCACATTTTGAAACTATTGTTTTATTTATCTTTTTTATTTAATATCTTTTTTTAAGACTTATGCATTTCTTTATGCATAGAAGAACTGGGGTGTAGGCCGGAGGTGCAGGGGGTGAGAGGGTTCACCAGAGACAGAGTGGGGTACACTGCTAAAGGGAGCAGCAGGTGAGACAGGAGAGGTCTGCTGTGGGTCAGCTCCCTGGCTGGGGATTGAACTCAGGCCTTAGAGGTGATGACACTGAGACTTAACCCCTAGGCCACTAGGGAGGCCCTGGAGTGATTGCTTTACCTTGAGCTTGGTTCTGATAATCAAACAAAGGAAGCCCTTCATGTAACTCAGCACAGACAAACAATAGCTAAAACAATCCCATGGAAAATTCCTCTGATAACTTAATGAAAATTAAGGTTAATCTTAACCTTTCCATTAAGATGAGTGTGTGATCAGTTAGTTGACTGTCAATATTCTTAAGCCATCACTTACCAACTCTGGGACCTTGAGTGAGTTACTCATCCTCTCTCTATGCCTCAGTGTAAAATGGGCTTAATAATGTCCCAAAAGGTTTTGTGAGCATAACATGCGACCATCCATGTGAAGCCACACAGAGGAGTATTACTACTTTTCTGTCATTCATCTGGGTGTCTCCAACTTTGACCCAAGGAATTCTGATCCAAGGAATTCTAAACTCCAAACTCTGATCCAAGGAATTCTAAATCCAAGAGCTTCCTATAAGAACCAAGAGCCCATCATTGAGGCCACAGACATCAGTGATAAAAATATTTCTTTTTAAATCACTGCATTTCTTCACATACTTAGGGCAAAAAGGATGCTTTCTAGAGACTACCCAGATTATAACTTGGTCATATAATCAGGACTCTGCACTTCCTCCCCCCTCCTAGTACTTTATTATAAAAATGTCAAAAAGTTGGAAGAAGTAGGTGACTTACTCCTGTATACCTGCCACTAAGATACTAAATTGTTATTTGGCTATATTTACGTTATCACATATCTACCGTCTAGTTATCCGTCCATCCATTCATCCACCCACCCATCCATCCATCCACCCATGTTATATTTTGATGTATTCCAAGTTCCATACTTTTTAAAAAAACCATGAATTTTAGATGCTGCATATGCAGTAGGTTCCAGAATGCTGATAGTTATTGATATGATGCTTGAATTCTGTGTTACATCCATCACGTCACACAGTACGAGATTCTCTCACATTACCTCAAAGAATCAAAGTGTCTTTCCTTTTGATAGAAAGGTCACTGAAATGCAGTTTTGAACTGCGGAAAAAGGCAAAAATCATGTGATCGGATAGGGTCTCCAGAGCAGTGATGCTGACTGGGTGGGGTGAGGTACCTGCATTTGCCTGTCTCTTGACAGGGATATGCAATGACAAAGTCTTTAAACCAGGATTCCCATCCTCTGAAAGGAAGGAAAGCTCTCACCTGAGGTTACGAGGAATAAAAATAAGCTGCGCAGTATTATTTCATGTATGTAAACTCTTGACACCCAGAGGTACCCCACCAACATCAATGCTTGCATATCATAAGAAGTAAATTTTATTAAGTTCACTATCATTAATCTAGGGGAAAAGACACTTCCTCTTTCAAAAGTATCATATTCTCCTGCCATCAAATCACATCAGATATTAGCAGTTAGCAATACACCCAAGCCTAATGAATCTAAAATGTAAACTTGCAAGAAATGTCTCTTCTGCAGGGAAACCCCAAAGAAATGCCAGTAGATTCAAACTGAAAACTGCTATTGTTGTTTTGGCTCTCAGCCCTGAGGTTCCAGGGTCTTCTCTCTGCTCAGATGTCTACCTGTCCAGCCCCCCAACACACAGCCCTGACCACGTGAGCTGAAGGTGCCTTCGGGGCTCCCCTCTCCTTAGTACACCCCTCTGTGTGCTCCTTCCTGGACTTACTATTCTCTGACATTTTCTTGTTCTTTTATTTGATTGTTTTTGCTATTTGTTTCTCTTTCACTAAGATATATTTCAGGAGAGCAGAACTGTGTCAAGAAAGCATGCATGATTTCTTATGTTTGCACTCAACTTCAGAGTGATGGCGTGGGCAGAATTTGTCCTGAACTATCTTCCCAAGGACTTCTGTAAGGCAAATAGCCTGGAAGGGTAAAGGTCATGCCCCTTCCAGGGCGGAGGGCAGTGTCCAGGGCCAGTGTCTCCATTTGGGGCTGCTCATTGGCAGCCTCTTTCAAACACTGGGGCCTCCTAAGCTTGGGATTCTTTACCTGGGACCCACAGCATCCACCTTGGTGGCTCTGGAACAAGGTGGTCCCCAGGAAAATGTAAAGTTCCAAAATCCCAGCCCCACCCTAAGTAGGGTGGAACTGAGCAGGAATAAGTAAAAGCTAAAGAGGAAAAAAAAAAAAAAAGCTAAAAGAAAAAACCAAAATAAAAAGCAGGAAAAAAAACTTGAAAAAAAACAATAGGGCTGAGAGACTAGTAATAAAACTGTACTTACTTTTTAATTCTAAACTGTTTAAAACAAGTGTAGTTAAAAAAAATCCGTAAAAAGCTTCTTAACAATGGCAGCCTTTATCTTAATTTTAATTTTATTCTTTTATTCCCAAATTTGTCTAACACTTTCTAACCCTTTTCTATAAGTCTCCACCAAACAGTGCTTTAAACTTACGGCAAGCTTTTAAATCTCACTTAAAGCCAATCCTGTTTAGCTAAACTTTTACCCACAAGAAAAATCGGTAACCTCAAATAACTTAATAATGACATTCTTTATCTTTTCTATATTGTTTACTAATTAAAGTTCCTTTCATTAAAAATCTTTTGTATTTGTCTTAATACAACAAATAACAAAACCCATTTAAAGTAAATAATTTTTAAAATTTAAAACAGTTTAAAAACCCCAAAGTGCCCCTCTCCCTGCCCGGTAACAGCTCTGCACCTCCAGGAAGGACTTGCAGGAGAGGGGACGCAGAGATGAAGCCTGGCAGCCCCTGGCGCCCTGCGCTGACAGCAAGAAAGACCTGTGTCTCTGGCCGGAATCTCGTGTCTCCTCCGGGTAGCTATTAAGCTGGGTAGGCTGACTGTTAGCTTGCCAGCAGGGTGGGAAAAAACACCTGAGACCCTTCACAGCTGCAGACAGTTTTGCTTATTAACCCATAGCCAACGCGTGGAGCAGCGCCTGGCACAAGGTGGGCGCTCAGTAAACTTGCTGAATGAACGAGACCCGGATGACACCTGCGGGTGCCCCGTATCTTTGCCAGCGACTGCCTCTCACGTTCCCCTTCAGCGTCCAGCTTAGGTGGCTTTTTGAACCTTAAGTTCCATTCCTTAAGCTGTCTGGCTGGACAATACTCCGGGGAGGAGTGTGCAGTCACAGCTCTGGCTGAGACCACAGCAGGAAGTGGTGTGAACCTGTAAAACTGTAAATTCGTTCTCACTCTGAACGAACGAGCAGACCCAGCTGTCCTGGAAAAGCAAAGGCGCTCAGGGCTGTAGCCCCTTGGCCACTCCGGGCGGGCGGGTCGGGGCTGGATACTTTTGAGCTTTGCGAGGCCTTGAGGAAGCGATGTGCTCTGAACACCAGTGGGGGGGAGCTACGGCACATCAGAGAAACTGGGGTGCCCTTCAAATTCCAGCTCTATCCCGCAGGCGGTCAAGAGTGGGTGCACAGAGGGGACTGAGGCTCCCTCTCCGCTCTGGGGGGGGGAGGGTTGTGGTGGGGGGTGGCTGCACCTAGGAGGGTGCAGCCTGGAGACCCGGGATGCTCCCGGAGACCACAGCCTGGACGGGAGGTGGGTTCCGGCACTGGATCGGGCCAGGACACACCACCCTCCGACCTTTGACACGGCAGTGCCAGCCCTGTGGGCCCCAGGTCTCTGCCCCACGTGTGCTCCCTTGGGGCACTCACCTGGCGGGAGGAGGAAGCCTACGCTCGGTCCTCAGCCGAGAGCCTGGCCGGCTCGGGAGGCACCCGGCCGGCTCCGGGGCCAGGCCGCCCGGCCGCGCCCCCGCGGAGTCTCCAGCCGGCTGCCCTCACCGCGCGCCCGCCGGCCTGTGTACGCGCGTCGTCCCGGCAACGCGGCCCCGCGGCCGAGCAGGTGAGGGGCGTGGCCTGGGCGGCGCCCCGGAGAACCCGCGCGGATTGCAGCCACCTGGAGGCACCCAGCCACCTGCCGTTTAGGGTTCCCCAGCCCCACTTCACAGAAGGGGAAACGAGGCTCGAGGTCGCAGAAGTAGCTCCAGGTGCCAGGAGGATGCGGCAGAGAAGGGTTTGACTCAGGAGTCCTTCCTACCTTGAGCCGGCTGGGTGCCTTGAGGGGCAGGGGTGGAGGGTGAGGGAGCTGCCGCAGGTGGGGCTGCGAGGTTAGTGGCCTCTGCCCCACCCACCTCTCCAGTCCTCTCTGTTGCAGGCCAGAAGACAGTAAGCTGGCGAGTAGGGGCACCACTCAGGGGGGATGGGAGAAGGGCGGGGTGAACAGCTCTGAAGGAAGAAGGGGTGTGTCTCAGGTGCTGGGGTACATGAAGGGTGTATCCAGACCCACAACCCTGCTCTCACTAGTTTTCTTAAGCTCTGCAAACACCCCCCC